>BPTQ01008489.1:665-31175 GCA_019973895.1 Chrysanthemum seticuspe
GGTCCTGAAACAAGGTCTACGAGCACAGTATTCTGTATAACCACTACTTATCCGGTAAACCAATTACAGCTATCGTATGTTCAAACATAGTGCTAAGGGTCAATTCTCTAATCACGGTAGGTTCAAAGATTGCTTCGTTCGTAAAAAGGATTTTCATTGGAGATTTAGACGTAGTGTCTTGACGGGCTGACTTTTATTTAACACAGGGTTGGGAAGCTGTATCATTTGGGCTCACTAGTTTATTAAAGGTTTTCCATCTAGAGGTATTCGGTACTATCGACGATGTACTAGTAAAGGCTTTGTATGCCAAGGGTACTTAACGGTTTGCTTTAACCCGTCGTCGAAGTCTAAGGGCCAGTACACGTTATCGAAATATGTCTTTGGATCGTCGACTCGGGTTGCTCCAAGCACATGACCGGGAATCTGAAGCTGCTGCCCAATTTCGTTTGGCAATTCATGGGAACCGTATGTTTCGGAAATGATCATGTAGCAGCTATCATGGCTTATGGAGATCTACCTTTTGGAAATTATTTGATCACTCGGGTTTACTATGTCGAAGGGTTGGGACACAATTTATTTTCAGTCGGGCAGTTCTGTGATGCAGATTTAGAGGTTACTTTTAGGAAAAATGCTTGCTTCGTTAGAAACTTGGATGGCACTAATCTCTTAACTGGGAATCGTGATACAAACTTGTATGCTATCGACATTAACCAAATGGCCTATTCATCACCAATATGTCTTATGACACGAGCATCTGGAACAAAGTCCTGGTTGTGGCACAGACGGTTATCACATCTCAATTTCGACACCATCAACAAACTTGCCAAAGACAACATCGTCAATGGACTTCCAAAGTTCAAATACACCAAGGATCACTTATGTCCATCATGCGAACAAAGAAAAAACAAAAGAGCATCATACAAACCCAAATCCGTACCTAGTTCGGAAGCAAAGTTGCATATGTTGCACATGGACTTATGTGGCCCAATGAGAATTGAAAGCATTAATGGGAAAAAGTATATTCTTGTTATCCTCGATGATTATTCAAGATATACATGGGTTAGGTTTTTGAGATCAAAAGACGAAGCACCAGGCATCATCATCACCTTTCTGAAGCGTATTCAAGTACTTCTTCAAGCTCCAGTAAGAGTTGTAAGAACAGACAATGGCACAGAATTCACAAATCAGGAGTTAAGAGCTTATTTTGAAGATGTTGGAATAACTCGACAAACATCAGTTGTTAGAACTCCACAGCAGAATGGGGTAGTTGAAAGAAGAAATCGTACTCTTGTGGAAGCTGCTCACACAATGCTAATTTATTCTAGTGCACCGTTATTTCTATGGGCTGATGCTGTTGCCACTGCTTGTTTCACTCAGAACCGATCCCTAATCCATCCAAGATTCAATAAAACCCCATATGAAATAGTGAACAACAGAAAACCTGATATCTCTTACTTTCACGTGTTTGGCGCTTTGTGCTATCCAATAAACGACAGAGAAGATCTAGGGAAACTGAAAGCTAAAGGTGATATTGGAATCTTCATTGGATATTCAGATAGCTCGAGGGCATTTAGGGTGTATAACAGGAGAACTAGGAGGATCATGGAGACGATGAATGTGAATTTTGATGAACTTTCACAAATGGCTTCTAAGAGACTCGCTCTAGAACCCGCACTAAACCCGCAGACTTCTGGACAAATCAGTTCAGGACTCGTTCATCAAAGAGCTCCATCAACTTTTGCTGACACTCCTCATGAACATGAATGGGAGAATTTCTTTGAGTTAATGTTCGATGAATACTATGGTGGAACTTCGACAAATGCATCAAACCATCATGCACCCGCTCAAAATCATCCACCGCCACCAACAGAAGATGCATCTACAACGGTCGAAACCAATGCACCAACTCCATCAACATCATCTACATCTACTCCAGCAACTCCAATTCTTCAAACAGTTTTACCAGCAGTTGATGAGCAAATTCAAAACATATCATTTCAAGAAGAACCTAGTCAAAACCAGAACGATGCAACGTTAGATGCAGACTTATTTGAAAACCCGTTTGCTACGGAATCAGCTGAATCATCTTCAAGCTTACGAGAACCATCTAACTCGCACTCGTATAATCTACGGTATCCTTCTACTCTGAAGTGGAGAAAAGACCATCCGCTTGAACAAGTTATTGGTGAACCGTCAAGGCCAATTCAGACGAGACACCAACTTGCCACCGATTGCGACTTGTGCATCTACCTTTGCTCAATTAGCAATATTGAACCGAAGAACATTCGGGAGGTAATGGCAGAACCCGCATGGATAGAAGCAATGCAGGAGGAACTTCTCCAATACCGTCTACATGACTCTTGGGATATGGTTCCAATACCAATTGACGTTCATGTCATTGATCTCAAGTGGTTATGGAAGAACAAAAGGGATGAAGACATGACTGTAATTCGCAACAAGGCTCGCCTTGTGGCCAAAGGATACATACAGGAAGAAGGGATAGACTTTGAAGAGTCATTTGCGCCGGTAGCTAGACTTGAAGCTGTCAGGATATTCTTAGCCTATGCAGCTCACAAAAACATCACGGTTTATCAGATGGACATTAAGACCGCGTTCTTGAATGGAACTCTGAAAGAAGAAGTGTACGTGAGTCAGCCAGAAGGCTTCATAGACATGGAACATCCAGACTACGTCTAGAAACTCAAAAAGGAAATCTATGGTTTGAAACAAGCTCCGAGAGCGTGGTATGACGAACTGTCCTCTTTCCTTATCCTTAACAATTTCACCAAAGGAACGGTTGATCCTACCTTGTTTACACAAAAATGCAAAAACGACATTTTGATTGTTCAGATTTACGTGGACGACATCATTTTTGGGTCCACTAATCCGAAACTTTCAAAACATTTTGAAAATCTCATGAAAAGCAAATTCGAAATGTCCATGATGGGGGAACTAAAGTTTTTTCTTGGTTTACAAATACATCAGTCCCCACGTGGAATTTTTATTAATCAAGCGAAATATACAACTGAGATTTTGAAAAATCATGGTATGGATAATTGTGACTCGGTCGGAACACCAATGGTAACTTCACCAAAAATTGGAGCTGATTTGTTTGGGAAACCTATTGATCTGAAGAAATATCGGAGCATGATTGGTTCTCTCATGTACCTTACTGCTAGTCGACCCAATATTCATTTTGATGTTTGCTTATTAGCACGGTTTCAGGCAAAGCCTACCGAACTGCACCTCAAAGAGGTTAAAAGGATCTTTCGGTACCTGAAGACATCCATTCACAAGGGTCTTTGGTATCCGAAGGAATCCGGATTTGATCTAATTGCCTTTTCAGTTGCGGACCACGCAGGTGACCAAGTTACAGCAAAAAGTACATCAGGAGGAGCACAATTTTTGGGTGAAAAGTTAGTAAGCTGGTCTTCAAAGAAACAAGATTGTACTGCACTTTCAACCGCTGAAGCTGAGTATGTGTCTCTATCTGCGTGTTGTGATCAAGTTCTATGGATGAGAACACAACTCACAGATGATGGCTTTACTTTCGATAAAATACCTATGTATTGTGATTCGAAAAGTGCAATAGCCATATCATGCAATCCTGTTCACCACTCAAAGACTAAGCATATCAGAGTACGCTATCACTTCATAAAAGAACATGTGGAAGAAGGTACTGTTGAATTATTTTTCGTGAAGAAAGATTACCAACTCGCCGATATATTTACTAAAGCCCTACCAAAAGAAAGGTTTGACGATTTAGTTCGACGAATTGGAATGCGAAGCCTAACCCCTGAGGAGTTAGATCGTCTTCTCGACTCTTCTTAAAAATGATTTTCCAAAAAGCTTCGCTGTAAATATTTTTGAAAAACAAAATACAAAATTTGAAAAACCAACAAAAGCAAAATATACAAATATAAAACTTTCAAAAATACAAAAACAATAGAAAATCAAAATATACAAAAATATTCTTCTCACGACATGTCTCTTGTATAATCAATATTCTGTACATTTCTAGAAATGTCATTCAACAATGATACGGGCATGTACAGATGCTTGAGCGAGAGTTCTTTATATGTTTTCCAAAACATGTCGTTTCTCAAAAATTCTTCAAAAAATGGCTTTCGTATACTTCAGTACGAAACCCGGACAAAAATGATGACTTTTGATTATTTTCAAATCAAAACTCGTGTTTTTTCAAGAAAAATCAAGTGTACGCTTCAGTGCACTACATTTAAAACTGGTGAGAAATCATCATCATCTTGAGCACCTTTTCAAGATTGTTCAAAAAGATTTTTCAAAATCTTTCAAATATTTTGTGCTCAAGATAACTCCCTCTAAACCCTTTAATTGATTATGCTTTATTAAAGGGGGAGCTTAAAACAAAAATGTTTCAAATTCATGCTTAAATCAAATCCGTTTGTCTCCCCAAAAGATTCTAAATTGTTGTTTAATCCGTTGATATCAAAAATATCACGAATATGCTATTTTTGAGGGGGAGGAGACGTGATTAAAATGTGATCAAAAATGTTTAATGATCGTTGTTTGATTCTCAAAATGAGCTCGACTCAGTCGTAACCATTGAATTGACGAGGAATCATGTACCATCTCGAGAAACTTTCTATGGACTTGACCAGGACGGGTAATAATTTCAAGCTAGTTCTCTAGTGATGTAAACGTGTCTCGAATCGGTCTAGTTCATTTAAAGTCGATCAATTCAAAAAGTGCGAACTCTACCCTCTATGTGCAGATTTCTGTCAAAACTTATAAGCACATGTGAAGGGGGAGTGTTTATGAAAATATAAAACTCACGGAGTATTTCAAACATGTTTTCTATCATAAACACTCTGAGAGATTTTCAAGAAAATTGGTTTTATGGCAACAATAGGACAGTCATGGAGTTATAAGGTGACTAAGGATAGGAAATCCGTCCTATGACCAGCCAGAGCCGGAGGGATCTACCCAAGGACATCACAAATAGTTAGTATTAGAAGTCCTTAGGTATGATTGAAAAAAGGAGTAATGTGAGAAAGGAGAAAGAAGAGGTTGAAGAATTAAAAAGAAAAGTAAAAGAAAGGGTGAAAAGAAATAGCCCTCCATATTCAACCTTAGGGCAGAAACCGGGTTCAATTCATATGCAACTGGTTGTCACTTAGTTGACACTGGTATTGAAGACAAAGACGTCATGGACCCAGTGATGCACTGCACTAAACCTTCTAGCCACTCAATTCCTCTTAAAAGGATTTGTTTCATTCTCACTAGGAACCCTACATAATCTATCGACTTTCTCTTAGAGATTGTTGGTATTGAAGAAGGAGACCCTCTCCCTAGTCTCCGCTCAGGAAAACCAAAATGCACTAATTGAGTCTAGAGCCACGAGATTCATCAAAAGATCTCATAGGAACACTTGACATGACATCGCTTGTTGTTCATCTATAAGGACACATGTGATATATTCTAGAGTCCTACGCAGATCGTAGGAATCTGCCAGAACATTTATGAGAAGTTTCACATCTGTGATCTTCAGTGATTGAATGGAAACTCCTGCCAGGGTCAACATCAAGCAGCCCTGACAGCAGGTCACTTCGGTAACTCCCCGTGGATTACGCTTAGTGTGTCTCAAACGGTCTACGATCGTGAAGTGATGCTTCGGTGTACTTCAGCGACTCATCTGAACTGTAGATGTACTTCGGTATATCGCGTTATCTCACTTGTGGGACTCCAGTTCAGGAACGGCCCTTGTAAGAATTAGAGACGTGTTTTCACACTATGCTGTTAACACCCTCGAAATTCAAACTTGTAAGTGCCGGAATTTGCTTATTACTAACCTGTTTTTATGTTTTCTTCTTATGGAAGCTCCGGAGCGGATTGATCGTGCAGATTCTCCACATGCTCATACCAACAACACATGATAGTTCTCATCAAAATCAAAGGCAACACAAAGTTATAGATGATTCTTCGTCAAAGTCAAAGAATCAACAAAGTTTAAAGACTCGAGAACTACATCATTGGTAACCAAAAGACAAATAGAAGTGTGAGCATGGTGGAGAAAGGCGTGGAGACACCTAACCAAAGAAGTTGAAAATGGCTCTATACCACATTAACTGATCACAAAGCATGAAGGAACAAAGAATCAAGACTATTCTATATCTACACACAAAGTTCAAGCTCAAGAAAAGTAAAGACCTATTCAAGTGGAGCATCTTTTGAATGACCACCCCTTAGGGGGAGATTGTTAGCCTTAATAGTTTTTTATTAGAAGTGGTGGTCATTCACATTTAGGAACTTTGTAACGTGTGATAGATATCATGATAGAATAGTCAACGGGCTCATGGATTGGGCTAAGCTAAATGGCTATTAGTCAAGTTAAGCTAGCACTATGAAAGATATTATCCAATCCAACCCAATCCAAGCCCATAGAAAGCCCTTTAGGGCATCTTGTATTTAGAGTATAAATACCCCTCAAATGGTCATTTGAGGGGTGTGCTTGAGTGTGTGTGTGTGTGTGTTTTCTTTGGAGCAATACAACATATAGTGTTCATCTTTCTCTCTTCACATACATGGTTTCATATATTTAAGTCACCATCATCTTAATCTTTCCTTCTTTATTTACGCATATGTTTGTGTTTGTATTGTTCGTGTTCTATGCATAACGTGTTGGGTTTGTGATAAGGTTGATAGATTTAAGGTCCTACAATATGAGGTCTAAACAACCTCGAACTATAACGGATCAACAACCCGTGTGTTCATATTGAGTATCATGTTGACCCGTTGGTCATATTTAGTATCATGTTGACCCGTGTGGTCATATTAAGCATCAAGTTGACCCCGTTGATTCATATTAAGTATCATGTTGATTTGTTTGGTCATATTAACTATCATGTTGACATGTTTGGTCATATTAAGTATCAAATGACCCATTGGGTCATATTAAGTACCATGTTGACCTCTTTGGTCATATAAAGTATGTAGTTGACCCGTTGAGACATATTAAGTATCATGTTGATATGTTTGGTCATATTATGTATCAAGTTGACCCGTTGGTCATATTAAGCATCAAGTTGACCCTAGTTGACCCGTTTGGTCATATCAAGTACCAAGTTGACCCGTTGGTCATATTAAGCATCAAGTTGACCCAAGTTGACCCGTTTGGTCATATTAAGCATCAAGTTGACCCGTTTGGTCGTACTAACTATCATGTTGACCTGTTTGGTCATATTAAGTATCACATTGACCAATTTTGTCATATTAAGTATCATGTTGACCCGTTTGGTCATATTAACTATCATGTTGACATGTTTGGTCATATTCATCATCATGTTGACATGTGTAACCACCCGCACTTTTAGGTTACTTTTCATTTTCGAGAATTTACTATTCACTTTTACTATTCACTTTCACTATTCATCCATAAAACTTTTATTTCACATTCTCGTAAGATAAATTATTTTAGTAATGACCTGAGAGTTCGACCATCGTTAGATCATTTTCGCAAAAGTTATTAAGTAAACATCGTTTTAAAGTTTCGTTTTAGACGGTCCACCGTTTAAACATCACGCGCTTAACGAAAATCAACCCTGATAATTTTCCTCGCATCAGATAAATTTTTAGATCATTCATGATTAATTTGAGAATTTTTAAGAATTATTATTTTTAATATTACCAAATAAGCCCAGCGCAGAACAAAACTAAACTTACGTTTTAAACAATTCTACTTACATTCAGACTTAACGATTCCTGCACTGTGTTTCTAATATGTTTTTGACACTTTTACATTTTTTGGAAAAGTCAAACATATTTCCCTCCTCCTTTGACCATAAAGGAATTAACCTTGTACGTTCTACATTTTTGCTTAAATCGCGTAACTTTTAAACTTCACGAATAACTGTAAAGTTATCCCGCGTATGACGAAAACCACATTTTGACATCTCATATCACTTTTAGACTAATTTTAGTCTACTCTAAATAAATTCACGGTCGTTTCCCTGAAATTTCGTTCTTTTCTGATAAACTGCGAATTACGCGTTTTTTACCCGTATTTCCAGCTTTAAGCAGCGTTTTTGCACCCAATGAGACTTATCACCCATTTTATATTTTTAGATGGAGTATAATGATGAGTCTCATCATTCCTATAAGTTTCGTATTTTTACGATACCCGGTTTTACGTTTTATGGCTTAACGACTTGCGGTTGGCATTTAACGGAACCAAAACTTACTCTAAACTCAAGATAAGATAAAAAATAACCACCTAAGTCATCTTATCATATCTTGGCCGACTTAGGGGGGGTCATTATTTTGGTGGCATCATCCTAACCATGGTTCATTTAGATCTTTACAAGTGTCCTAACTTAACCATGGTTAATATTTAACCCAATATATGGTTAACCAAACTTACCCTCCTATAAATAGGAAGTAAAATATATCCTAAAGACCCCTACAATCTGTTCTTGATCGTTCATATCATAAATCATTCACATCTTCCATCATTTGATCTATAAACTCCAAGTTTATGCAAGGAAGTTCCAAAGATCAAGCCACTACATCAAATCTCTAGCAAGTTTAAGTGATCTTCTTGAGTTTAGATACACTCAAGTCACTTAGTACTTCATCACTAACTCTTCAAGTTTGAAAGGGTGCCAAGGTGTTGAAAGCTAGCTCAATCCGAAATCTTTCGCGATCAATCAAAGTCCTATCCTTACTAAGTTACTCCTTTCTATTTGAAAGCCAAAAGTTGTAAGCAACTTATCACCACCATCATCTCATCTTTATTATTCATAATCTTAACTATTTCATGCTATATATATAGTTACTATGTTGATTCATGATGTACATATACTCAATCACTTGTTTTAGTTCACATATTGTCATAAAAGTAACAAACTAGTAAACTAGTCATATTCTACACATGTGAGACCATTAAAAACAGTAACATAAGGACTTTCTAACTTACATAATATGGTAGACAAGATTAAAAGGTAAACATAGCAATTTGAATCACCCAAAACGGACAAACGAGTCAAAAGTTATAAGCAAAAGAAGTTAGCGAAACCTAAACGCCGAAACTGCCCATAACTTTCTGTTTTGAGTTCTGCCCTTTTTAAAATGGTACTTCTGGTCCGAATCATCAAAAAGTTAAAACACGAAAGTTGTCCGGAACGCCGTTTTTCTTCAATAACAAAGAAGCTCGGACCTTGAAAAGGCATAAATATACCAAAATCTTTCAAAAACAGAAACTGCCGTAAATATAGTCTCACAACTATACTTTTTTTCACAACTACAAGAAAACCAAGAGGCCTAATGGCCATAAGCCAAGACCACGGCTACGGCTAAGGTCAAGGTTGAGTCTCAAGACCATGGTAGTCAAGACCAAAGTCACGGCAAGGCCATGGCTAAAGCCTTAAGGCTTGTTTGCTCAAGACCATTAACTATGGTAATCATATATATGAAACGACGAGAACTTGTAAAAACATGATAAACTTATTTATATAACAATCTTCACTCAAAACATATGTTATATCTACTAAGTGCTACAATAGTAGGGAGCTTAATGTGAGGGGTTCATTTGAGTAAAACGTATCGACGAGTTGCTGGATTTACGATTTAAAGTGTCCTAGCTCCTCTAACGTTTACTGCATGACCTCTGAATTATGATGGCCCGAACGGTAGTACGATATCTATAAACTAAATATGTTTTCACATATTAAAGATCTTTATATAAACATCAAATGATAATTGACTACATCATGATCACCATAGGAATATATATAGGATGGTTTATGTTTTCCTAAACATTGTTCCAAACTTAAGTCGCAACATCCTATTCTAGGTTGCTCGTAGAAGTTCTCACGGCATATCCGTCATTCTCATTATACATTTGATATCATTTACTCTGAGGTGAGTTCATAGCCCCACTTTCTATTACTAAATTGTTTTACAAACCCTTGGGGGAGATACATGCTTTATTTTAAATCGAACACATTGCTTTCAAACTGTATGCTTATCTGAATGTATTATTTGCACTGAGTACACTATTGCCAATCTTAAGTCCCTATTATCATGAACCATTAATCACTTGCGAGTGAACGCGAATAATGTGGATAGATCTATCGGGAATGACAAATCCCGTTTGTGTTGACCGGGTAGGCAAACAAACGCACTCTATTTGAACATCTATAGGTTTAATGGCAAATTACCTATTAGGGCATCGGTTACTATTATATGACAGCTGTTAACGTTTTCGGTATCATGAGCTTAGTGCAATAATATCTGTTTTCAACATTATGGGTGTATAACAACGTAACCCACACAAACATTATGTGTTCAACTGATTTCAAACAAACTCTATGAATTTCACTCAACCTTTGTGTTGAGAGTTTTAAGCATGTATTTCAGGTCCATAATGTCGGAAGCTGGCACGGAAGAGCAAGGATACTCAAGAAGGCTATAAATTTTATTATCATTCGAAAACCCATTTAATGTATTTTGTAAATAATGGAACCAACTGGGACCTCATTTTTGTAAACTCTGATATTTTATTAAATCGAATGATAAATCTTTTAAAACGACTCCATTAGAGTTCGTTTTCTATTGTTATGACTGTTGTGCCATGAAGTAACACCCAGTTTGAATTCCGCTGCGTAACACGAAATTGGGGGTGTTACAACATGTTTGGTCATATTCATAGTCATGCTGACCTGTTTAGCATTATTTAGTATTAAGCAGACCCGAATGTTTTTACTAAGTAATATGTTGTGGTCGAGCTCAATATTATTTATAGCGCAGACTCGGTTATATGTTATAGTTGGTCTCAGCATTATGTTTATAGTAGTTGAGCTTTATATTATAGTTCAGTTGTAGTATCAAGTTATAGCTCAGCCTTGGTTTATGTTATAGTACAATTTTAGTAATTAGTTCAATTTTAGTATCATGTGTTAGTTTAACCTCGTAACCATATTATTGCGCAGTTTCTATATTCAGCTTAATCTCAGTTCTATCCCAACTTAGTATCATGTTATAGTCAAGCGTAAGTATTTAGCTTAACCTTAAATTATATATGAATGTTATATGTGTTTAGTAATGTGTGAAAAATGCTTTATGCACTTTTGGCAAAGCGGACAATATTGTGTAACAGTAGGCGTGATGTTACAAGTGGTATCAAAGCCACTCCAGAGCCGTTCAGGATGGTGGGGCAAACCTCATCGAGGACGATGAGTCCCTAAGGGGGGTGATTGTAACACCCTAGGCAAAGAGGGTGATTATAACACCTTAGGCAAATCTCACATCGACAGAGGCCTGGAGAGATGCTGGTATATAAGAGTAACATCCGCATTATCAGACACAACCCTTTTTGTGGTCTACTGCGAGTAAGGTTCACAAGGAACTATGCAGTTAAGCGTGCTCGTGCGGGAGTAGCACTGGTATGGGTGACCTACCGGGAAGTCTCACACGAGGGCCACAAAAACAAAGCTGTGAGCCACAAGGGCAAAGCGGACAATATTGTGTAACAGTAGGCGGGATGTTACATTATTAGACATATCACTACTGATATTACACATATATCATCAAATGCTAAACTAAATAAGCAAAATAATAATATCAACTTTAAATATCACTGGTGATACTACACATATATAAAAAACACCTTATCAAAAACACCTTATTAAAACAGCTTATGAATTGTTACAACAAATAAGAAACAACTTATCAAAACATATCACTAGTGATACTACACAGAAACAACTAACCTAAATAAGCAAATTATAATATCAACTTTAAATATCATTGATGATACTACACATATATAAAAAACAGCTTATCAAAAACACCTTATCAAAATAGCTTATGAATAATTACAAAAATAAGAAACAACTTATCAAAACATATCACTTTGTGATACTACACATATATCATCAACAGGTAAACTAAATAAGCAAAATAATAATATCAACCTTAAAATACCACTGGTGATACTACACATATATCGAAAACATCTAATCAAAAACACCTTATCAAAATAGCTAATCAATGAAAAAACAACTTATCAAAACATATCACTGGTGATACTACACATATATATCAACACCTAAACTAAAATAAGCAAATTCATAATATCATCAACATTAAAATATCACTGGTGATACTACATTAAACTAAATAACCAAGAAAACACTAAAAAAACTTACAGCTCATATTTTGATCCTCCAAAACATTAGAATCAAGGTCAACATGACCAGAACCGTTAATAGATTGATCCACAGAATTATCACTAGATTCCGCAGAATTAACAGCTAGATCCACAGAATTATCAACCGATTTAACACAAATAAGAGATTGATCGACAAAATTATGAACTGATTCAACACAATTAACAAGTTGATGCAAAAAATTATCAACCGATTCAACACAATTAATAAACGAAACACGATCATCTTCTGAAATTTAAAGAGCTAGGGCATTCAAATAAAAAAAAAGCCATAAAAAAGCTGATGATGATCGGGAAGAGTTAATGAGATGATGAAAATGATCGGAATAGTGATGGTAATGGTTATCGGAACGGTGATAGATGATTGGAACGATTATTGGATTGCTATAACTACATTTTGTAGGGAAGGACTGAGAGCAGGGAAAACACAAAAGAAGCGTGTGAAAAAAGGTGCAAATGGGGAAAAAAGTAAAAATAAACACTTTATATAGTGGGGAGAATTAAGGTTAATCATATTAATCTTAGGTTTAATCCCCACATTAGATCAAACTTAAATGGATGCTGGTAAGCATCAAAATAAGATTAAGCATTTGAACTTTTCTCAAGTTTTGTATGTAACATAAAAGTGGGGTTATAATTTATAAATGATTTTATTTATGGTTGAGAAATGATTTTGCGATATTTATGAGCTTCATAGAGTGATGTTTCTGGAAGGAAAAAAACTGGATATGATGAAGAAATTATTCAAAAAATCAAAATAAAAAGGAAAATCAAGGGGAAGAAGGACATGGTTATATCGATCATCTCACTTCGAGAAAAGGGCCAAAATGAACCCAAATTTTCCTTACAGGGAGGCAACCTGCACTTTTGAAAGGTCTGGGACAAAACTTGTAATCAGTGCAAACCTGGTCCAAAAAAAATGTGTTCTTAACATTGGTTATAATTTTCTGTTAAATGCGCACGGTTAAATTCTGTACTTGTTCGGTCCCTACCATGATCTTTCTGTATGTTATTTTTGTAGGATCATAAAAAGATCATACCATACAACTCAGAATTTTAATACCCATGCTTACCAAGTTTGTTTCACCTACTGACAACGTGGATGCAATTAGATTTTAATATGATGATATTTCATGTGTTTTATACTCAAAGATTCTTATATATGACATGTTAGCATATAAAATGACTTTTGTTTAACTATAACTTATTAAAGAAATCCATTTGCAACATTGCATATATGAAAAATTATGATTTAGTTTTATTTCTTTCATAGATTTGATAAGATAACTACTCGGTGGCAAAACGGGCGGGTAGGCAGGTTCGGGCAATGGTTCAAACGGGCACGGGCCAAATATGCGAAATTGAATATGAGGCCAAACTGGCCGAGGTCAAATGGGCGTGATCCACATAGGCTCGGTCCAAAACGGGTTCGGATCAAAAGAGATTATTTTAAAATTATAATAATACATGCAAGAAATTTTAATAGGTATGAATTTATTAGGACTATCTTAAAACTAAAATATATATTTTATATTTTAATTTTAATTTATGTATATTGTCATCTTTATTTTAAGAAAATCAATAAATACCAAACCAAAAAGAATTATTACTACAAAAAATATAAAATATATATTTTAGAATAATCAATCGTAAAAACAATAACCCGAATAAAAAACTAAGGGTGAGGATGGGGCGGTTTTTGGCTAAAACCAAACCCCGAACCGAAAACTCGGTTTTAAGTTTTTGAAAACCGAACCCTGCACCAAAAGTTCAGTTTGGTTTTTGGTTTTTGCGGTTCGGTTTTTGATTTTTTTTGGTTTTTGGATATTCATTTAAGTTGATGGTTTTATGTTATACCTATTAATTTAGCTAAGTTTTTTAAATTCGGATATCCAAAATTTCGGATAATATTTTTATATATCCGAATATCCAAATATCTATAATTTTCAAAAAACTTTATATGAGTTCCAAAAATGATATTTCATAAAACCCATTATTTTATTAGTTTTGATCAATTTTTCGGATATCCGAATGCGAATATTTTCTGAACATCCAAAACCTAAATCAAGAAATCGTAGAATGTAAGTAGAATATTTTGTCGGTATTATAATAAGATTACATAACATGTATATAAAGATGAGATGCGTGAACATATATGAAATAAAGAAAACTAACTTTACGAATTTATAGTGTTAGCTAAATAGACACCTAACACGAATATCTAATCTCTTAATTTTTGGACTTTGGAGGTTACTTGCATCAAAACTAATATGTATACATTTTTTATTAGTTTTACAAATAGCATGTGGCGGTTCGGTTTTTTCGATTTTGGTTTTCATATAAGACCAAAAACCGAACTAAAACTTTTGGTTTTTTCAAAAAACCAAAACCGCACCATCGGTTTTAGAATTGGTTCTGTTTTTTGGGGGCAGTTTTTTGGGTTTTGGTTTGGTTTTTTGATTTTGTTGCTCACCCTTATAAAAAAACAAAACCCGGATAAAAAGATAAAAAGTCATCTTTATTTTACAACTTTGCTCAATTGGGCTCGTTTTTAGCATTGAGTTGTTATGATTGTTGCCCAGTTGTCCCTTTTCAAATTTTACATGTGGCTCAAATGAACCAAAAGTTTGGAAAAAAATTTCTCAGATAGGCGGCATGTATTCCAGCTCTAGGCAACACATACAAATTCTTTGGCATGCTTGTTTTGGCAAGTGAGAAATGGTATGGGTCAGAAGTCAAAACGCAAGCTAAAGATGTACTATGTATCAAGGAATTAAAATTCATTATTTGATTTATTGCAATAACTCATCGAAATATTTACTGATAGTTCTACTAGGGATAACTCATAGATCTCATGGCTACTACTGGGCTTCTAACCACATTCTTACCATTTGTGCTCACCCAACTCAAAAAACCATGTACAACATCATTGACTTTGACTGCAGGCCCTTCAATGATGACCTTGTAGCTTTTCTTGTCATTCTTCTTAGTAAAAATTAATGTTTGATGATCCACTTTGACATCAAAACCATTTAAACCTGTGAAACTTGCTATATACAATGACATTTCATTCTCAACAGAAGTCAATGTCCTTTGAAATACCTTTATGAGTTTATCGTTTGTGTTTGTCCCATTTTCACTAAATGTTGCGATGAAGGAAGGGTAGTTGATATCCAAAGTTGGGTTGTTGCAATCGTAAGTGGATGACCTGGTGATCAACTCTATCTGACTCATCGTAAAATTTAATCCACAAAGGAGATTGACATAATCTCCCACATTTATGTCGTATATTAGTCCAGGATATAAGGCCTTATTCGGAGAAATATATCCTGCTCCCATAGCCAGAAGTGGCTTCGTTGATCACATCTCCAATAATTTCTTTGATGGGATTAAAGGTGTTGTCTATAATAGAAGGTCGTCTGAGTTGTGACGCCCTACTCTTTAAAACCTGACAATGTCGGGTACAAAATAGCAATTTCGCTACTGAGCCGTCACAAATTTGGATCACGTTGCGACGGCGTCGCCCTCTAACTGTGACGCCGTCACCTTCAATTCCAGCAGCTTGAGTGTCTTGATCTTGACTTGGCCATTTTCTTCATATATTCACGCCTTTTCGTCCGAATAAGTGTCATTCCAGCAATTTGCTTTCAAGAGACCTAAAAAGTAAAAAAGGAACGAAATTAAGCAGTAACGGATACAAAAGTGGTCGATTAAGGGCTTAAATGACCCCTCAAAAGTGTACCTTTTAAATCCTTATCAAATATCCCTACACTTGGTATTTGCTTGTCATCAAGCAAATGTGTTTTTGGCCAATTAATTTATAAGTTAGGGGTCATGAAGCATTGGTTTAGAACAATTCACAACAAGTATAAGCCCCGCAAAAGTCGTAACAAGCACGGAAATTACATAATAGCACCTCACAAGTGGTGTTTGGATACTCTCATCTCTCGGGTGTATATGAAATATATCAAATTAGAAACGGAAGATAAACACTCATTAACCGGTCTTAGTACATAGATTACAATAGGCTTGAGACTAGATCAAACCTCCATTGCTTTGGCATAAGCACCTAGGAAAAACTATCCAAGAGGTCTTTTAAAGGGTTGTAACGTTAGGCTTACGGTAGGGAAACAAAGGGTTTGGTGGGATAGGCGATTTAGTGGTGGCAAGTCAAAAGTCTTTATGTTACATGCATGAGAAGAATAGCGTTACTAAGCCAAGACTCGACACTCTAAACTCTAGATAACTTTGAAACAAACAAACATAAATTTAAAGATAGATGTAGGATGGTAGACCGTATGTTTTTTTTTTTTTCATTTTTTTATTTTTTTTCAACACTCTTTTTTTCGGTATTTTTTTCATATACATTTACTCTACCATCCTCCACGATAACATCAAAATATAAGGGTTTATAGGCACATCCCTACACTTGAGTTTTTATTACTCTAACACTAATTTGACCCGAATTGAAAATATCAAAATACTTAGAGTACATTATTACGTAAATAAAGGGAATTTGAATTTAACGTTCCTTCCCGTCACTTCATAAAATTTAACTTTTCCCATGAGTCCCAATCGTCCCAAAACTATGTACAAAGGATATGACTCGACTTAGCAACTTATGCAAGCAACTAGATAACTGAACTAAGGGTTTAGTATGATAACAATAATGCACTAAAAGTGAGTGCATACAAGGTAGGCTAAGGCGATTTAGGTGTACATTTAGGGGTGGATTGTAAACAATGCTCTTCATTGATATTTTGGAAAACCGAAACATCACGAGAACCGTGAAAAGGATAGGCTCTGAGGGGTTAACTATTGGTATCGTGTACTAAAGATGAGTACAACGCAAGGGTGTGGGGGGAATTACTCAACCGATTTGGAAGAAGTAATTATAATACGGGTATCAAACAAGGGTTATCCTAATGCCTTTTATCATTTAGTTATTCCTAACTACACAAGTGTAGTCTCACTAGCGATCTCGGAATGCATCACAAAACAGGTTCTAGAATCTATTATACTACCGGTACACTCTCGAAGCATTAAAGATGAATGCTTTAATTCCTACAAATCTAAGGGCGATCCTCACATTTTGGGGTGGAATTTGAGTGGTAAAGGGTTTTGTGCTAGTCCTATAACTTCCTATCCATGAGACGCTTTATAAAGACTAATGGCCCACTCCTACATGTCATGAAAAAATTTTAATTTGGTGCCAAAATTACCCTAACCGATATTTCTCATGGTTTATTACACAATTGAAATTGGACAAGGCAAATAGTCAAGGATAAGCATAGTTTCAAAGTTCCCGTTTTATTTTCCCTCTCTACACTTAAACTGAACATTGTCCCCAATGTTCCCCGAAAGTATCAAAGTTATGATAATGGAAGGTAATTAAAAATGAAAGAAACTAATACTCCCTTGATTAGCTCGGTAGGATTCGTGTGAAGTAGTGGTTAAATTCTTCTTCAAGAAGAATGTATGCGTGAAAAGCTCCATCCAATCTTATGTATCTTCTTCTTGATAAATAAAACCTGCACACTTGAAGAAAACAAACGAAACCTTCGCGTAGAATCGGCGGTAACACTATATATGACTCTATTATACTAGGATATAATGCTTGTGGAATGGATGTTTACAGATTTTTTGGAAAATTAAGACCTGAGAAATTCCAAAAATTTATAAGTAGCACAGAAAACGAGAAAAAGTTATAAGTTGTTTCTGCTCCTCCTGACGCCGTCAGGTTATCCTAACAGAAACTGGTCTGCAATTTTCTGGAAACAATTCTGGAAAATTTATATCTTTAGATTCTGGAAACAATTTCTGCAAAACATCCATTATGACTCGATACAAGCATTTGACTTTAACAAACACACATGTATATCTTTTTAATAATCGTAACTCTCATGTTCACGTTCTTTTTGAAAACGTGTTTAATCCTCCCTACACGTATCCCTTTTGTAAAATACATTTATATATAATTAAGACAAGGTTAAAGACAAAATAAAGCATTTTCACAAATTCAAACATGAGAATAAACAATCAATAAAAGATATACGACAAACAATTAAGCATGGGTTGCCTCCCACGAAGCGCTTTTCTTTATTTATGAGTCTTGTAGCTAGACTCAAAGTCGTGCCCCTACGTGACTTCATTACCGTCACCTTCTTCCTTATGACGGTCTCTATTGGGGTTTTCCATGTTATAGTAATGCCCTATTATGCATCTTTCTAAGAAGTCATCTTCTCCCCAATCGGTTCTATATTCCGGTCCTAGTTTCAAGCAACCCTTAAAGAAACCGAAAATCTTATCCATCACATAATCTACTCCCTTCTCCTTATCCTTCTCATTCCTATAGTAGACCGATAGCTTAAGTTCTTTTTCATCATTGGATAATGAAGAAAAATTATCAATCTTAAATGGAATTTGGTAAGCTATGTCATCGGTCTCATCCTTGAATCTCACTATTCCTAACGACGGATCATAAGTCATCCTGGTGTTTTCTATGAAAGGCTTTCCTATAATTACGTGGGACAAGCAAGGATCTATGGTCATACTAATATCATTCACAATTATGAAATCCGTAGGATACGTGAAACTACCTACATAGAAGGGCAATCCGTTAACTTTACCAAGGAAATTAAAACTAACCCTAGGATTATCGGGATCTTGCCTAGTTGGGATAGGCTTCTTCATTACCCAATTATAGTAGGTGCTAGTCATGATATTTATCAGGGACTTGCGATCAATGTAGGCTTTTGCCACAAAAAGATGTCCTATGCAACATGGTATGTTAAGATTCCAAGGTTTCCCAAACTTGATCCTAGGGCTTCTCCTAACATACATGTGACGGAGGTCGCGCACTAAGTGTGGGTGGCTAGAGAGTTTCTCTTCTGTAGGAAACTTATTGAAATAGTCATTGCCTACTTCATCTATTTCATCGGTCGATTCATTCTTAGGAGTCTCACTAACCTCAAGTACCGTCTCATGGTTCACTTCGTCATTTATCCTATCAGGTTTCACTAAGGTGATGGTATTGATGAATTGAACATGCTTGGCTAACTTACTTGGGTCCTTAATTTCTACACCAAAAGCTTTGGGAGTTGAGATAGCATTAACCTTCCTATCACTATTGGTCATGGCTTTCAAAAGGTTATCTATCTTCCTATCCATCTCGGATTGTTGTTGGTTAAAGCGGTCCAAGAGCTTAGCTATTTGAGCTTCTTGGGATGTGACTAGGTGTTGCAACATCCCTTCTATTTTTTGTTGGCTTGGGCCGAGAGAGGGGGGCCATGAGAAATCATTAGAGGTGAATTCTTTGGTTTGTCCCCAATAGAAGTCGGGTTTGCCCTTCCATGCTTCTCGGGCGTCATTGAAAGTCCTAGGTCCGGGTGTTGTAGGGAATCTTTCTCCCATTCCATTGGTACGCGAAGACGCGTAGTCAACGGAAGCTTGTTCGGGGAGTCTTGTGCAAGTGCGAGTCTCATGAGGACCACTACATAGCTCACACAAGGAAGAAACTTTGTTCACTTGGCTTGAAGACTTAGGATTTTTGTAGGAGCTCATTAGGAATTTGACTTGATCTTCAAGCTCGAGCATCCTACGATCGGAAGGTTGTGAGTCAATGGGAGGCAAGGAGATTGCCTTTACGGTTTTGCGCAACTCACGGGGGTCATTCCAACTTTCGTTGCCATAGAGAGCAAGGTCCTCTATAATACCCCACGATTCTTATGCGGTGAGATCACTAAGTTTACCATTGGCAGCTTGGTCGATGGATTGCTTAGTTGGGAAGTTGACATGATCATAAAAGAGTTGGACTTGAAGCCAAAGATCAATGCCGTGATGAGGGCCTCTATGGCGTAAGTCCTTGAATCGAGTCCATGCTTCGTAGAGAGATTCACCTTGACGTTGTTAGAACATCAAAATTTCATTCCTAAGATTAGTAGTTCTCCCCGGTGGGAAAATTAGGCAAGGAAACGAGAGGTGAGATCATCCCAACTTGAGATGGAGCCGGCGGGAAGTCGCTCAAGCCAATTACTAGCTTGGTCCCGTAGAGAGAATTGGAAGATAAGCAAGCGCGTGGTCTCCCGAGTAGTAGCATCGAGGTCGATGGAATCGACGATTTTAAGGAAATCTGTTAGTATCGTATATATGGAAGATTTGGTGAATCGGGAGGTCTTGGAAGATGGAAGAACGCCATCTTCAAGTTAGTGAGAGAAACTAGAGAGAGAAGGGAGAAACTAGTGTGTTTTATTTATGAAAGATGAAAGCTTACACTAATGAGACTCACCCCTCCATGGAAGTATGGAGGGGTATATATACCCAAACACATACAACAATGGGAAATTAACATAACAAGCCCATGTGTTTAAGGTAACAAAGATAGAAAATGTAATCCCGTCAGTGTCGTTCCATTTACGAGTTAGGAGCGATTCCAACAATCTTCCCCCAATGGGACGAAATAAGGGATTACTTACAACATTTACTACAAATATAGAAAACAAATAAAAAAAGGTCTTCATAAGCTCTTCAAGTGCTGAGGATGATGAAAGTTTACGCTCTTTGTCTTCTTCTTGTACCTTGACTTGAGAACCGTTTTCTTCACTTGTAGGCAAATGATGTAATATGCATAAATTGGATTAACTTCCCCCCAATTCATGCTACATGTCTTTATCAGCTTCTTCCGTACACTTCTTTTTGGAGAAGTTTCTGAATCAGCTTCTCCCCAAACTGACAATCGTCTTCAACAGATTCGAAACTTTGATGTAGTGAACATTTCCTCTAACTTTTGAAATTTTCAGTACGCAACGGAATTTGTAGATGAGCAGTTGACCACACAAGGTAAATCTGACTTGTTTTCGGAAAATCCATTCAGGGGTAACTTGCGAGAAATCAACAAGATCTTCTCACATATGTAGATTCTTTACACCAAACAAACCACGAAGGACGAAATGAAACGACTTCCCCCTGAATGTTGCGGTCTATCAGAATAATAGTTACCTATGAATCTGCAATTACTCGATAAAATGACCGTGTGTAAGGCATCATAACATCATATTTAGGTAACTTCACGCACGATAACTCTGTATTTAGGTAACTTCACCAACTTGAGAAATTTTCACCACATATCGTCTTATTTCTTCCCCCTGATTGAAGAAATTCATGAAGGGAAAAGGGTTTTCGGAAAAAAATCCAAAAACATCAAAGAAGCAATGACACCTATACTCTCTTCCCCCCGATGTTTTCAATGAATCAGAATCATACACCACGTATGTTGATGATGCATTGGAGACAGCGAAACCATGTATGTACAAGTAATCGAACAATTGTGAAGTACCATAAATATCATGTGAGAATCAATTGCTAATAAGACTTCTCTACTTGTGTATACTCTTCTCAGCTAACTCTTTACCGACCCCATTATCATTCAGGCGGCTTTTTGTAGTGACTACTGATGGAGAAAACCCAATATGACGAACTTGAGACTGAAGTAGTATAACCCGAACTTGTGACTTAAACTTGCACTATTGTCAGACGAAGAACCCTTTTTCTTAACCCCATCGAAAAAAGGTAAACTTAAAGTTTCTCAAATTATCCACACCTTAGTGTGACACTTGAGCACAACAACGTAACTCCTTAAAAGTGATATTTATACACTGTGAGCACAACAACATAACTCCTTACATCAGGTATAACTAGACAAATCAAGTCTTTGTCATTCGTAACGGTTAAAGCTCGAACAAGGATCTCGAAAAATCATGCATCCAACCAACCTCGATATCTACATATACGAAGCACACGCATCCGTGATATCCCCCTTCAACCTCAAATAAATAATAAAGAATTAACTTCGTAGACACATCTTGCGGTTACATGCTCAAAACTAGCCTTCGTGAATTGGTTTAAGTGAACTATGATAATGGTTCTCCCCGATATTGTCAAAGATGTATCTATCCTTGTGAAAATTTATAATAACCAAAATATCCCTCTCACCCAAAGTGTTAAAAAAAATTGTATTCAAACTTTGGATAAAAGATTCGAATAGCAATTTTAAAATAGCAATTTGAGCAACAACATCAATAATCGGATCAGAAAATGAGAGCCCGGTCTAAATTCAGTATTATATTTAAATTTTTCAGCCCAGAATTTTTCGAATCTATTTAAATGGACAGCTCAGTCCATCTAACGTTGAAGTCCAAATAAAATAGAGTAAAACCGGGCCCATATCCAAACCCAATCCAAATGTAACCCTCATCAAATCGGTGGTATAATAACCCTTTACCCACAGTAGTATCACATTTGACTAACCCTAAAAATCTCTCACACACTAAACGTGCGCCCCCATCACTCCAAACCCTAATTACGTCTGCCCCCTTCTTTGACTGTGAAACCAACACAAAAAAAAATACTCCATTTCATGTCAAAATACCCTCCTCATATTTGGCATACCAATTTTATACCTCCTTATACCTCCTTCAACACATAAGCACAAGAAACAAACGACATCAACACCCCACATGAACACCGATCACCTTCCATGGTTTGAGTAGGACTGTTCAAGCACAAGACGAGGCTTCAAGATCTCGTAAAGGAGGTCTAAGGTAGGGATAGATGATATGTGTTGTTTGTGTCTTATAATGAAACAAAGATAGATAATAACATAATTGTTGTGTGTCTATATTTAATTTCGGATATTAAACGAGGCATAGCTTCAAAAGTGATAAAGATAGATAATAACATAATTGTGGTGTTTGTCGTATGATTTTTATTGTTTTACCAAAATGAGAAACTGAGATCTAGTTGGTATATGAATTATATGTCAGGTATTTGATCTATGATGAACCTTTTTTTTCGTGTATAGATCTATAAAGATCCATAGTTGCTTACACGAATCAAAAAAAGGAACTGAGATCTTGTTAAAGTATTAAAGTTTATGTTTTAAGATTTGTTTTCATGAGATAGGGATAGGATTAGTGACGTGATAAGGGTATTGATTAGGGATAAGGATTAGATCTCGTGATGTTATTCTTCTTGATCTTTCAATTACAGATCTTATTGTAATTGTCATCAAGTTTTTTGTTTCAATTAACATGGACAGTTGATGGTTTTTAAAACCTGATGTACAACAAGTGGGGTATAATTGGTATGTGGTCAAAGGTTAAAACATTAGTATCTTCTTCATCTTCTGATCTTATGCGTAACAAAAAGGCTTTAGGCGTAAAGATATACGCGTAAACGAAAACCTTATGCGTAACCTTTATGAAAACCTTATGCGTAAACATAGTTCTTATGCGTAAACCTTGTATTATGCGTAACCATGATCTTATGCGTATACCAGGTCTTATGCGTAAACATCTTACGCGTAAACCTGGTCTTACGCGTAAGATTAGGGTTTTACGCCTAAATAATACCTTACGCATTACTTTCCAAGTAATGCGTAAACAGATCTGAAGAGTTATGCGTAACTTAAGGGTTTTGATGACTTTTTCCGACTAACTTTTCTGGTGATTTTTCCGACCACGGATTCTGACCAGCATAACAAACCCAGAAAAATGACTTAAAAAATATCATCTTTTGACCCACTTTGACCATGATAGACTCAATATTTCACGAGATGGTAAAAAACAGTCACAAGACTTTGATATACAGAAACTGTTTGGTGAATCAATTTGACTATAACTTGTATAAAAAAGTTGTTAACTCAAAAAATATGTAAAAGGTTAAATATTAAAACAGCCTTTTTAAAACAAGATTTTGACAAGAAAACATCACCAAAATCAACCATAACTAAAACCAACCTTGCTCTGATACCAATGTTAGGATCGTATATATGGAAGATTTGGTGAATCGGGAGGTCTTGGAAGATGGAAGAACACCATCTTCAAGTTAGTGAGAGAAACTCGAGAGAGAAGGGAGAAACTAGTGTGTTTTATTTATGAAAGATGAAAGCTTACACTAATGAGACTCACCCCTCCATGGAAGTATGGAGGGGTATATATACCCAAACACATACAACAATGGGAAATTGACATAACAAGCCCATGTGTTTAAGGTAATAAAGATAGAAAATGTAATTCCGTCAATGTCATTCCATTTACGAGTTAGGAGCGATTCCAACAAAATCCTTAAGATGCTGATTAGGATCTTCGGAACGAAGTTCATGGAATGCACATCCATTTTGCACCAACCGGATGGTGTCAGATTGAAGGGTCGTAGATGGCTTGGTCTTGAGTATTCACCAAGAGTACGGCCTCTTGGTAGGTCATTTGGTGGTGGGTTGATGAGTGGGTGTTGATTATCACCTTCCATGATGAAAAGTGATAGGATTACTAACAAAGGTCACGAAAAAAGGGGATAGACTACGAGAAAGCTAAAAATGAGAAAAAAATATTACTTGATAGGAATCAAGCAAGGGAACCTAAACGAGGTGGAAATCTAACTAGCTATTCTATTCCCCGGCAGCAGAGCCAAAAACTTGATACGCGTACAACGCGCGTTCGGGGTCAAAGAAAACTTCATTTTCTTCGAGCAAGTTTTTCAACTACCTAGGCAGTGAACCTAATCGTTGTAGTGTAGTATTAGGGTAAGCCTCGGGATTGATATGATTCTCTAGGGGAATTGGAATGCTAGTGAGAAGTTACTACGCTAAAGTTGGGGTTGAGGAAAATTATTTTTTTTCTTTTTTATATTTTTTAGGAAATTGAATGGTACGAACCTCGGGGTATTAGATTTGGGGGTTTGGTATTTCTACCGATTACTCTACTATTCTAATTATCTAATTAACTAAGCTAAGGGGTAGTTGATGTCTAATTGATGTGTGCTCGTATGATGATTAAAGATGTGTTTATCTAGATGCTATTACTCCCTAGTTATCTCTTATTGATGGTTGAATTGTCACGTCCTTATTCTTAACGCGTTGTGTCTTCTAAGGTCGTAGGGTATGCTTTCTTCCCTAACTCTTTGAGACTACCTTAAGGTTATTGCCTACGAATTCTCTAGGATTTATAAACTAACTCTAAGGTTATCTTTGGATTTTTAGCCTATAACAACTCTAGGCGATTATAAACTAATTTTCACAAAGATTACTCAAGCATTAAAAACACAACGAATGACCTATCGCAATCCTATGTCAATTATAATTAAGATAAGAGACAACCAATCAATATTCAATACCTAGGTTTCATAGATCTAAGCAAACACATAAGTAAATTAGACGGACATGGAAAACATGCAAGCATACACACATATAAATGAAGACGTAATTGAATCAATGAAGTAAATTACTTATCTTGTTGTAAAATAGGGTATGAGAACCCTAAGATACTGCCCAAGACAGCCAAAAATCATTATTAGGTTTTTCTCCACAAAACTACCTCTCTAAAAGTCTGAAAATTCGAATTCTATATATAGAGTTACAACTTGCGACGGCGTCACTCTTTAAATGTGACGCTGTCGGATCGTCGCCATTAGAGTTTTATCTTGACCACGTTAACCTTGTGACGGCGTCACCTTATGGTTGTGACTCCGTCGGCTTCATCTTCAGACGCCGTCGGGATCTGAATCTAGGCCGTCTGAGTTGTGACACCCTACTCTTTAAAACCTAACGCCGTCGGGTACAAAATAGCAATTTTGTTACTGAGCCGTCACAAATTTGGAGCACGTTGCGACGGCGTCGCCCTCTAACTGTGACGCCGTCACCTTCAATTCCAGTAGCTTGAGTGTCTTGATCTTGACTTGGCCATTTTCTTCATATATTCACGCCTTTTCGTCCGAATAAGTGTCATTCCGGCAATTTGCTTTCAAGAGACCTAAAAAGTGAAAAGGAACGAAATTAAGCAATAACGGATACAAAAGTGGTCGATTAAGGGTTTAAATGACCCCTCAAAAGTGTACCTTTTAAATCCTTATCAATCAACCCAGTCAATGATGGCTTGATTCCCAAAAGTCTTATAAATCGCCAATCTTGCATGTGGAGCCACCCCTTTTGTTGTACCATTGCCATACCCAAAGTACGATGCTTCTTTCACAAAGTTCCCTGCAGCTATTGATGAGGTGTGTTATTATGTTAATCCCAATCGACCCAAGTCAACACCCAAACGACCCGGTCAACCGAAAAGTCAAAGAAGAAAGTCAAACACTGTAGTTACAAGAAAAACGGTTATATGGTAGTTATGCCCTAACCGACATATCTGTTGGTTCACATGAACCAACATGACCCTTCATTGTACCTTTTCGAAATGTATAAATAGATAGCAATTGTATTCAAACAAATTTTTTGTATGACTGATATATAGAAAAACCTTTACGATTCAATTGTTTCTTGTATTTTGGTATATCTTGATTATAGATCCAAAAAAAGGGGCCAACAATTGGTATCAGAGCCACAAAATCATCATATACCAATCTTTTGTTTACTGTTTCAGAATCAAAGGACTAAATTTTTGTTTCGAAATAATTTTCTTTTCTGCAAATACAAAACGAACACAAATCAATAAAATCATTTTTGTGTTTCTGTATCTGTCTCAACAAGGGAACAATCACAAATCTGTCACTACTCAACCCTGCATCAAATAACATTTTTGCAAGAAAATCTTTGTCAATAGACAAATATTAACATCGAAACAATTGTTACCCAATCCAAAAAAAAGGATCAGAAACGATTAACAAAATCGTATACCCTTTGATTCGAAAACAAAAAAAATCAAATATCAATCTGATAAACACAAGTCATCACTTAGGGAAAAAATTATAACGATTCAACATAGAACAAACACACCTGTTCAATTAACGAATCAAGCCCAGAACTTTAATTGAGTCACCAATCGACGCAATTTCAATCTCCAATCATACATATCTCTCACGGAATTAAAACCCCCAAAATTCATCGAAACCCTAAAAGTTTCAATTATGGGAATCAAGTGCTCACGAAGAACACTACACACCGGAGAAGAAAGGAAGAAAACCAAGCCTTATCAAAGGCAGGTCTGACCATAAAGATCAGGAGAAAAGGAGAACAGATCGAATCCCAGAAAGAAGAGAGACGAAATATTCAGTCTCTCACAAGAGACACGTTTTTCTTTTTTTATCTCAAATAAAGATAAGAAAAACATATAAAAGAGGCGTACAAAAAATAGGGCTACAACACAATCAGGATAAAAAGGTATCGGGTCGATATTTACCCCTCCAGGTTCCAAATTTAACAAAGCCACCCATAAACTTTTTCTCATATAGTATATATTAGTTTTATTAATATATATTGTATAGTTTTATTTTTAGATAAGTTACTTCTTTATTTTAAATTAGTATCTTGTCAAAATTTAGAAAATATAATAACCTGGTACTCATACTACTTATTATATTGATTAAGGATAGTTTTAGATTTAAAAACTAGTCCCATAAAATTTTTTATAGCCTCTAAGAAAAAAAACAAAAAAACTCGCTAGATATAGAAATTTTCAACACATCTAGTGTTAAAAGTTTTTTTGAGATTTTTGTCAATATCCTTAAGATATGACGAAAGGAAGTGGAAATAAGGAAATTAGTACAATTAGTACACCTCAATTCTAATGCCGAATCCTAAAACCCGAGAATTACTCATTATGGGCAATCTGAATACAAATTATTCTCCAAGCGAATGGCTTATAGGAAACAATAGAGCTGACTGAATCGACTCAACCCGATAAGAAAAAAGACAAAACCGCTATTGCTTTCCTTTATCAAGCCTTACCCGAGGAACAATTACTTCAAATAACAAAGCACAAAACCGCGAAAGCCATTTGGAATGCTTTGAAAACTAGACACGTTGGCAAAAACAGAGTTCAACAAGCAAGACTACAAACACTCAAATCTGATTTTGAGATGTTACAAATGAAGGAAGACGATACAATCGACACCTTCGCTACAAAACTAACAAAACTCGTAAACAAAGCCGCTAGTCTAGGACACACTATTGAAGATCAAACCTTATTGCGGAAACTACTAAATGTTGTACCCGATAGGTATATGCAAATAGTTGCATCAATAGAGCAATACTCTGACCTAAGTGAAATGACGATGGAAGAAGCAATTGGGAGACTCAAGACGTACGAGGAAAGAATAAAGTTTAAGAATAATAAGGACAATAACGATCAATATAAGTTATTGTTTACACGTCACAACAATAACATTACTCACGGAAGACACTGTGAAGAATGTGAAAATGATTTGTTGCGAGGCCAAGAAAATAATTTCAAGAAATAATCAAACAACAACTCAAATAAATTTACACATGATAAGAGTAAGGTGATGTGTTTTAGATGCAAGGACTATGGGCATTTTGCAAACAAATATCCATCAAAGAAAGAAGAACAATCAAATCTCATTGAAGAAGACTTGGAACCAACATTGCTTATGGCAACTGTTGAAAAAGCACCAGAAAAATATGAGCAGCCCGGAATTAAGGAAGATCACAATAATGAAGGTGGAAATACCCAAAAAAATATGATCAACCTGGACTTAAGGAAGATCACAACAATGAAGGTGGAAATAACCAGAAAAATATGATCAACCTGGACTTAAGGAAGATCACAACAATAAAGTGGAAATAACCAAAAAAAATATGATCAACATGGACATAATGAAGATCACAGAAGAAAAGGTGGAAGTAACTGAAGGAAAAATGATCTACCTGGATATAAGGATGATCACAAGCACTACAAGAAATTAAAAGCTCAGATTGTGGATTTAACCAGAAGATGAATCAAGAAGACTTAAAGACCTATGTCACAGCGATTGTGATTAAGAGGGAAATATTGGGTTAATCCCATTCGACCCAAGTCAACACCCATATGACCCGGTCAACCCAAAAGTCAAAGAAGAAAGTCAAACACTGGCAGTTGCAAGCAGTTACAAGAAAAATGATTATATGGCAGTTATGCCCTAACCGACATATTTGCTAGTTCACATGAACCAACATGACTCTTCATTGTACCTTTCCGAAAATGTATAAATAGATAGCAATTGTATTCAAACAGATTTTTTTATGATTGATATATAGAAAAACCTTTACGATTCAATTGTTTCTTCTATTTTGGTATATCTTGATTATAGATCTAGAAAAACAGGCCAACATGTGTGTACCGTGTCCAGATGTATCACGCGCAGAATTCATATATAATTTGACTCCTGAATTAGTTTGTTGGTAACCTTTGTTAAAAATCCGAGCACCAATCAGTTTTTTGTTGCACAATGAGGAGTTACACTGGGTTCCAGTTTCGCATTCACCTTTCCAACTTGATGGAATTTCATCAATCCCATCATCATTGTAGCCTTTTGACTTTGGCCAAACCCCTGAGTCAATAAATCTAATTATGACATCTTTTCCATAGCTAGGAACAGGTCATGCCCCAAAATCGTAGTGTAAGCCCAAAATTCGGTTGAATGGGTTGTTAGAAGTTGGACGCTTGTGTCTTTGGTTGCAAACACGTAGCCTGGTATCCTTTTAATGATTTCAAGTTCAGATGACGTAAGGGTCACACTAAACCCTTGAATGGCATGCTTATAGATGTAGAGCATGTGGAAAAATAGAAGGGGGGTTGATAGTTTACCGATTAAAAACTTTGTTTTGAAACTTATTGAAAGATCAATTGATATTGATCTTAGATATGTTAGTGAATAGTAATCAACAATATGTAAAGAGTAGATAAGGAGAGAAACAATCAAACCACAACAAGTTGTTTATAGTGGTTCGGTCTACAAGTGTTAGGATTTAGTAAATCCAATTATTAAAGAGTCGGTCACCTCAAGTATATGTAATCGTTAGAAAGCTCGTAGTCGTAGATTATTTAATGTTTAGTAGTATTTAGTTAAGTAACACCGTGGAGGACGGACGGGTCTTTACCCACTGTATGCCTGATCCACAGCCCGTAGGTGGCGTTTTATGTAAGGACTATAAATACTCTCTACCTCCCAAGGTAGAGAGGATGCCCGACACCTAGTCCGTATGTCACCCATTTCTGGGCAGGCAGGAGGTGCCACAATGAATTGATTTATGATGATTTGTAATTTATTAGATGCTGATGCTCGAAAGATTGCTAATGTATATGAACTCCACTGGCTGAGAAATTATTAACCTAAATGATTTAGGATTGTGAACATCTGGCTTGGTGATATTTGTTGAACAACACCAAACTAACAAAGAGAGGAATAGATGAGAAATGTATAACAACTAATGATAAGTGATTGTATAGATTCTAGTTATAGTTAACTAGAAAGTTATTCAAAGTTTTGTTTCAAAAATTAGCCATTTGATAGTTGGGGGGAAGATAAAA
>BPTQ01008490.1:0-147038 GCA_019973895.1 Chrysanthemum seticuspe
CCTTCAATCTGTACGCCAATCCATCCCTAACCAACTTCAAGGTATGATCTCCAAATTTGTGGAGTTCACTACACGCCATTAAGCAGTTTCTTTGAAGTTCACTGCGGTAAACAACGCCGAAAGGTTTGCTGATGAGCGTGAGTTGTGTAAGCTGGTTGATGTCGGGAAGATCAAGCTGTGGTGGAGTGAAGTTTACACGTTTCTGATATGATTCAACAGCCATCTGGATATCTTCGACACGTTCTTTGATCACGATGCGTCTAATGAAGATGAGAACTGACTTGATAAATTCACGTTGAACTTCAGTCGAGAATTGTCTCATACGACCATGTACTTTGGCAAGGTACATGTCTTCGATGTCGTTGAGGGACAAATTCTCAAAGTCAGCCTCGGAGAATCCATAGTCCTGTTCATCTTGTCGTTTGACTATGATATTCTTCAAGAATGTGTAGTCCCACTTAGACTTGAGATCAATATGTTTGATGGCCACGATGTCCTTGGAGCTGTACACTGCATGTTGAGACTTCTGAACCAGGCAGCTTCTATAGTAGATTCTTCGGCGTTCAGGCCAATGATGAATCCCATACAATGCATCTTGGTCGTATGCTTGCACGTTGTCAGAAAACAAGTGGTTTGCACGTTCCTCGATAGCTATGCAGTTTGAGTAAATGGCCGCTGGGAATGGAAGAGTCAATGATGTAGTGTATTTTCTCGAACCATCGCCACCATGGAGAAGAAATTCCAGGTCTTTGTTGAAGAAATATCGGAAGGGAATCCTTGGTTCGTCTGCTTGGCCAATGGTTGGTAGAGGTTTGGTCCAATCGGTGTAGTATGGAGGGTTGTCCCTTTGTGTGAAGTCAAGGTTTGCTTCCGGATTGAGCCAATCCATGTTGTTAGACATAGCTCGAGCGATGTTCTCAAGATGATATTCGACCTCGAGGGCGCTTTCAGAGCTGTCTTTTAAAAGTTGGAACGCTTCATTCTTGATTCGCTTCAACTCAGATTTCGTCATTTTCTTCACATGGAACTTTTCTTGCAAAAGTTTTGCATGCTCCAATGTTGAACCGTCTACCAATTCTTGGCCTTCATCAGGGTAGGGAGTTTGATTGACAAGTGTGGAGAACCATTCAAACTCTTCGGTTTTATCGTCATCTAGCCATAATACGACTCCGGGCTGAGTCGTCTGTTTCTTCTTTTTGGAAGGCTTTGATGATGATACTGGTTTCTGCACTTGTTTGGGTGAGGTGGGTTGTTGTCGGGGCTCAAGGACCTCTTCATCGTCACCACCCGTATACTCAAAGTAATCACCAGTTTTATGAGTCAGGGGTGGTAACTCGGAATCGTCCCGAGGTTTATCAGTAGAAGACCGAGGTGGAGGAGACTTTTGTTGAGAAGAAGTCCGTGGTGGAGGAGGTGGCATAGATGTAGATTTACCAGACTGCTTCTGACGTTTAGGTGCAGAGTCCTTATCCTTATCATCGTCATCTCTTGGTCGTTTGGGTTGATCGGCTGACTCCTTGCATGATGATCTGAGTTGAAAATCAAGTAGATTTTCGAAAAATTTAGCTTCTTCCGAAGTAAACGTTCCAGATTGCTTTGACATTTGCATCACAAGTTTAGCGATCAACTCAGATTCAGAGAGATCAGCTTCTTTGGCCATAGTATGTTTCACCAATGCTACGATGTTAGGAGTGAGTTGTCTGGAGAATACTTCTCTAGTCACACCGGGGACAGTGTCGAGAAGAAACTTGTGGGTTTGATTTCTTGCTGACTTCTCCAGTTCCTTTTGGATTTTAGGAACGATATCCTGAAGGTACTTTTGAGTGTAACCTTCAATCATTTCATTCAGTTCCTCCTGACGATGACTTCTCATGAATTCCTGAATAGCTTTCCTATCTTTCCGTATCTTGTCATTCTCATCATGTAAGTACTGCATTTGTTCAGCATACCAATTAAGTTTTCTGTGGAGCATGTCCTTCTTTCTAACTTGTTTGACGGCTTTCACAATTCTTGCATGTGTTTGAGAAATCCAAGATTTAGGTGGTTTCTTCACGGATTTGGATGATGATCTGGTTGTCTTTGTTGATGGTGGTTGTGATGAATGAGACGAAGAATCCGATGATGAGGAGACATGAGGAGACTTCATGTCCTTAGGAGTTTCTGAGGTTTTCTCCTTTGAGTGTGTTGGACTGTCGAGAAGAAACTTTGTATAATCATCCTCGTCATCCTTAGACTTTTCTTTCTCAGTTACCTGTTTCTTAAAATCATACACAATAGTGTCCTCCACAGGCTGTTGTTGTTGCAGAAGAGTGGTGGCACCAGATCCCTTATCGGGTCGATTAACCGCATCAGGATCTGGAGAGGAGTGGGCAGCTCCACTTGATCCTCCGGGGCTACCCATTTGATCTTTAGCAAATTCTTCGGCCTTATGAATGTGTCTGACTTTGTGAAACTTCTTTCTGTATGATTGATCCAGTTGCTCTTCATCATCTTCAGAGCTTTCATCCTGAGGCACAAGTGCAGGAGTCTTCCCTTTTCCTTTAATAGTTTGAGGACTTGGAGGTTTTGGTACTGAGGGATTTTCATCCTTTGCAGTTTCAGAGTATGTGATCTCTTCATCTGTGTCAGTAGCCTCAGAGTCCTCGTCCCTGAGCTGTCTTTGCGGTTCAAGTGAAAAGATCGGAGTGGCTTCCTGAGAAGGAACTTTCTTCTTAGGGGTGGGTTTCCTCTTTGGAATAGGTTTCTTCTTTGGAACATTCCTTTGACTATCTGTACTTGTGACGCTTCCAGCACTTCCTTTTCTGGTTCTCCTTACAGGTGTTCCAGAAGATTTTTCGTCGAGATGACCAACTTTGCCTTGTCTGACTGCTTCCAGATACCTTTTGTACGATTCGAGCTTTCTGACATCTTCAGTTAGAAGGAAATCTGGCAGCACAACACCTTGTTTCTTTGTAGACGTTTCCTTGATTCTGACAGATAGAATAGGTTCCGTCAACATGTCGTGATTGTCGGGGTCATTGAGCCTCTTGGGAATGTCAGGATGAAGTCCAAGTGCTCTCTGGATCAACAGTTTAGTATATCTGATGTAGGGAATCTTTGAGCCAAGTTTATTGAGAAATGACATCATGTCATCCCAAATCAGAGCCTCTATAGCGATGTGTTTCTTGTTGACCAATGCCCAGAATATTTGCAGTTCCATGAGTTTAGGGTGCTCATAGCCGCTGTCACGACCAGAAACAGACTTGGTGATGATCATGTAGAGAGTTCTCCAGGGTTGAGGAATACTCTTAAGCTCTACGTGAGAATGCTTGGTGATTATTCCTGTAGCCTCGTCATAACCGATATTGATTAAGAATTGGAGAGTGAGCTCTTCAGCAGGTGTGGCATATAGTTTGGTCGGATCGACATCAGGAATTAGGAGAACAGCCCTTAAGTCTGCAGGTGTAATGGTGACTTGTTTGTGATTCAGAGTCACCGTCACAGCAGTTTGTCCTTTGACCCTTTCCATAGTGTTCCAGAACTGTTGGATGTAGATCTCAGGAACAGTTGCAGAGTGTGTAAGCATGTTCTGATACGGATGAGTCCTCAGAATGTCAATAGCGATTAAACACGAAGATTCAGAGCAAGTGAGGGTGTCAAAGTCCACACGGAGATTGTTCTTTCCTATCTTCATTGGATAGCCATGAGGATAAATATCAGCAATGGAGAGAACTTCAGGTGCATCCACATTCATTTGTTCAGCCATGTCGTGATCTGAAATAACATTAGCCAAAAGAACCAACATATCGAAAGACATAATGTTAGTCAACAGAAGGTCTTATTGTCTAGTTATTGAATGTACAGTGTCAATGATTGTTACGAGTCCTAAGTCACTTGTATATTCAATAGTCCAATGACGTCGTGAAATGTTTCGTGAGTTAGTTAACTTTAAGTTTTAAAGTTTATGTTATCACTTATTGTTCACAGCATATTAGACAATTAAGTTTATTAGTGACATTATTGGATTCGTGACGTTATGATTAGATTATTTACAAGTTTGTACACGTAACAAATCATCATGAAGGTCAATCCAGGGTTAAGCGTAGTTTTGGAAAAGTTATGCGTAGACAGGAATGATATATGCTTAGGCGTAAACTTACGCGTAGAATCCTAACTTACGCGTAAGAAATGTTACGCGTAGGAAAAGGAGACTTTATGCGTAGAGCTTATGCGTAGGTATATATTAACCTTACGCGTAAGGCTACTCGTAAGAGTTGACCTTATGCGTAGAGGTCACTGTTTACGCATATCCTTCACAGGATACGCGTAGTCCATTGTAGAACCTTATGCGTAGAAGCTACGCGTAAGACTAATCTTACGCATTACAAGCTACGCGTAAGGTGATCCTTATGCGTAGATTAACAACAACCTTGATTCTGAATATTACGTGTTGCAAGCCTGAAATAAAGCATCATTTCAACAAAGTTAAACACATAGCATTCGTTTTATGACAAATCAAAACACATTTGCACAGTTTAACAGTTATGCGTAGAACTGCATACGCGTAGTCTAAACCCTAGATCTACGCGTATGAGATCTAGCCACAGAATATGCATACAACTGATTCTGGGAGGACTAAGAAGCATATAGAGTTGTTTTGGTCAAGTTTTAACATCAAAAGTGTCAAGAATCAAAAGTACCCAAACCGTATGAACACAAAACCCTAATTTCCATTTAAGAGTAATTAGTGTTTCTGGATGTAATCTGGGCCTAGATATAATCAATTCAACTTGATAACAACCTTATACAACAATCTTTTTCACCAAAAACGTTCTCATTTGGAAAGACCCAAATCCACGCATAAACCCTAGTTTTCAAATACATTCAATTCGTGTTTCTGGGCGCGTTTTGATGATTAAAAAAGTATCATTGATGTTTTAAGAACATTTTGACATAGCCCTTTTAACCATAAACACCCTTTCATGATTTAGTGTTCTTGTGCTTACGCGTAAGATACACAAATGTTAATAACTTAAGCTTAAACCGTTGGATTTTCATGAAATTTAAAACCATTGTTTAAAAACTTGTTAATAACACAAAACCACTTACAAATTGAAGATCAGATAACCGGATTTGAAGAATGAATTTTGAGCGTAGGATTTGTAAGGTTATGAGTAATAAATGTGAGGATTAGGTTAGGTGGAGGTGTTTTTTATTAAAAGTAACTTTAAGCTTTTGGCAGTTTTAGTCCCTCCACCTTTTCCATTTTCATCCAAAGCTTTTTAACTTCCATTTTTGGTTACCAAATGAAGGTTTTATGAAAGAAACTTAACGACACTCCCCCTCGATTTGAGAAAATAATGAAAGGTTATTAATTAAAGTCCGAGGAGTGTCTTTGAACCAGGAAATGTACCACCATTTGTAAAAGATTCAACCGAGATAAGATAACATGCACGTACACAGATGTTTTGAAGCAGTTAATAGATTATTTTCTCCCCCTCAACACTTGATCGGAAAATTTTTGAATTTTGAAAGATTGAAGTGTTGACGGAAGAAGTGTGCATGCCATGTTGAAAGAAATATAGATTAGGAGAATATTTTTTATGTTTTATCGGATTTTATATTTTTGTATTTTGTTTTTGAAAAATTTATTTACAAAAGATGTTTTGGTGTTTGACAGGTTTTTAAGACTGTTTTAAGAGGTCATCCAATTCCTCTTGAGTCAAACACCTCATACCAATTCGGTGGACCAACTCATTAAACCTAGCAGGGGGCAAGGCTTTGGTGAGCAGATCTGCCAATTGGTATTCAGTACCCACAAAGTATAATTCAACGGTACCCTGTTCCACGTGGTCCTTGATGAAATGATAGCGTAGATCGATGTGCTTTGATTTCGAGTGCTGAACTGAGTTGCACGAGATTGCAATGGCACTCCGATTGTCGCAGTACATCGGGATTCTGTCAAATACGTAACCATTGTCTTTGAGTTGTGTTCTCATCCAAATGACTTGAGCACAACACGCGGACATGGCTACATATTCTGCTTCAGTTGATGACAGCGATGTACAATCCTGCTTCTTTGATTGCCAAGACACCAGTTTATCACCGAGAAATTGTAGTGCTCCTGAAGTACTTTTCCTTGAGTCTAGGCATCCTGTGTGATCAGCGTCTGAAAAAGCGATTAGTTCAAAACCAGAATCCTTCGGATACCAGATTCCCAAGTTAATGGTTCCCTTGATGTATCGGAGGATTCTTTTAGCCTCAGAGAGGTGGGTTTCAGTTGGTCGCGACTGATAACGGGAGCATAGATAAACGGCAAAGACAATATCAGGTCTGCTAGCTGTTAGATACATGAGGGACCCAATGATACTTCGGTATTTGGTAGGGTCAACCAATTTCCCATGTAAATCAGCATCTAATTTCTTGGTATGAGCCATTGGTGTGGCATAAGTGTCACAGGTTGTCATTCCAAATTTGTTTAACAGTTCAAGGGCATATTTGGACTGACTAAAGAAAATACCATGGGGTGATTGATGAACTTGCAGTCCTAGAAAGAACGTAAGTTCACCCATCATGGACATTTCAAAATTTTTCTTCATTAGTTTTGCAAAAGCGATTGAAAACTTTTTATGTGTAGACCCAAAAATGATGTCATCCACGTAAATTTGAACAATTAAGATATGTGCCCCGTGATATTGTATAAAAAGAGTTGGGTCAACCGTGCCTTTGGTGAAATTATTGGCAATGAGGAAAGATGATAGCTTATCGTACCATGCCCGAGGGGCTTGTTTGAGACCATAAAGAGCTTTGTTCAGTTTGTAGACATGGTTCGGGAACTCAGGATCAACGAATCCATCTGGTTGGCTGACATAGACCGTTTCTTTAAGTTGTCCATTGAGAAACGCTGTTTTGACATCCATCTGATAGACCGTCATATTCATATGAGCTGCGAACGCGAGGAATATCTGAACAGCCTCAAGACGAGCAACCGGAGCAAAAGATTCTTCAAAGTCTATTCCCTCTTCCTGACGATAACTCTTAGCAACTAGACGTGACTTGTTTCAGATGACGTTCCCTTCAGCATCCAATTTGTTTTTCCAAATCCATTTTAAACTAATGACGTAGACCCCTGTTGGTCTTTCAACCAGTTCCCATACTTCAAGACGTTTGAATTGGTTGAGTTCTTCCTGCATGGATTCAATCCAGTTGTCTTTTGTCATTGCATCCTTAATGTTTTTAGGTTCAGATTGGCAGACAGTGAGTGCATAAATGCAATGTTCACCGTCTGAGTGAAGACGTTGTCTCGTAATGACTGGTTGATTCGGGTTGCCAATAATGTTAGCCAGAGGATGATCTTTTGTCCATCTATGTGTAGAGGGTTGATGTTGGTATACATTGTGCAGATTCTGAGGATTCAAATGGTTTGTTGAAGATTCCGCGACATCTGGTGCAGCAGTCTCATTAGCAAACGGGTTGAAGAACGCATTTGGATCAAAATCTGCAGGTAGGGGTACTTCATTCAGAATATCATCAGCTGGTTCATCATTGTTGGAAGCGGTGTGTTCAACTGTTGTGTTGGAGTCAATTGGTGTAGGTGCATCTTCAACAGTAGTTGTTGTAGCAGGTGTATCAGGTATAGGAATATTATCAGGTTGTGCAGCGGAAACAGCGGATACACCAGGAGCACGTTCATCAATATCGTCACAGAACAGAGGAGCAAATAACCTTTCCATTTGTTGACGAATTAGCTGAGGGCTTTCTTCAGCTGATGATGGGGGTTGAGGGAAGTTTAAACGGTTGTGACCGGGTTCTAAGCTGTTATACTCAGAAGCCATATCCGTGAGTTCATCGAAATGAGCATGAATCGTTTCCATTACCTGTTTTGTACGACGATTCCAGATCCGGTAACCTTTAGAATTCTCACAGTATCCGATAAAGACTCCAATGTCGGCTTTGGCTTTGAGCTTTCCAAAATCATCAAGATCATTATTCGGATAGCAAAGGGATCCAAATACATGAAAGTGTTTGAGGTTCGGTTTATAGTTATGGACAAGCTCGAAAGGTGTTTTGTTGTGGCGTTTTGTGATCATAGAACGGTTTTGAGTATAGCATGCAGTAGATACAGCTTCTGCCCATAAGTAATCTGGAAGTTTAGCATTGATTAACATTGTTCTTGCAGCTTCCACTAACGTTCGGTTTCGTCTTTCAACAACTCCGTTTTGTTCAGGTGTACGTGCAATAGATGTTTGATGCTGAATTCCCACTTTCTCATAAAATTCACGAAGGGTTTTGTTAACAAACTCAGTTCCTTTGTCTGTTCTGATTATCCGGACGGTGTTGCGGAGCTGAACCTGTATTTTTGTGAGAAAGGTGATGATCATTTGTGGAGTTTGGTCTTTGCTACGAAGAAAGTAGACCCAAGTCCATCGTGAGTAGTCATCAACAATTATTAAGATGTAGCGTTTGCCGTTGATCGTTTGCACACGCATCGGGCCACACAAATCCATGTGAAGAAGATGTAGCACATGCTGAGAGCTGTGTTCCACCTTGGAAGGAAAATGAGCACGAGTGCTTTTCCCTTGTTCACAGGCTGAGCAAAGGTGATCTTTTGAATACCGGAATCGTGGGAGACCTTCAACTAGTTTGTGTCGAGCAAGGTTGGTGATGGTTTGAAAGTTTAGATGTGAGAGACGACGGTGCCATAGCCAGGATTTTGTAGATGTTGCCTTTGAAAGTAAGCAGATGGGAGATGAAGCAACCATGTCTTGCATAGAGATAGTGTAGAGACTAGAATTACGTGAGCCAGACATAAGGTCATTTCCTTGTAGATCACAAATGAAACAAGTTTTCTCCCTGAAAGCAACCTCCAAATCTCCATCACAAAATTGACCTACTGAAAACAGATTGTGACCGAGGCCTTCCACATAATAAACCCTGCTGATTTTGATGTTCCCATTAACATAATCTCCGTAGCCCATGATAGCTGCGAAGTGATCGTTCCCGAATCTGACAGTGCCAATGAACTTTGCAATAAAGTTTGATAACAGTTTAAGGTTGCCTGTCATGTGTCGGGAACATCCGCTATCAACAATCCAGAGAATGATCTGTATCACCTGCATTATACACAGACGACACAGATGGAATAGAAGTAGATGTGGAACCCGAAATGTTAGAGGGTTCCGAAGCAGGTACGTTAGACATACACACATTGACAATTTTAGGCATCTATTTAAATCCAAGTGTGTTATATATCCATTTCTGCCATCTATAACTACTCTTTGCTTTAGTCTTAGTGAAAACACTAGGTGGTACTACATTCTTAGGAGGTGAAGCGGGAGCTACTGTGATAGCAATGGTTGCCTTAGAAGCTAAAGAAGGTGGTTTACCAAGCACAGACTTAAAATGATTAGTGGGCCTAGAGGTATTCCGATTCTTAGGATTCCGTAATCGAGAGATTATAGCTTTAGCAACACATTTGTCATGACAATCAGAATTCATACTCTTTCGACAAATAACACAAGGTGCATCAGACTGAATATCAAAAGTACTTAACGGTTTAGCATTCGTTACATCACTATTTGTATTACATTTGCCAGACGCAACATCTATAGTGGAAGCAACATGATTTTTATTCAGAGTCCTAGGGTGTTCTTCTACTTTAGCATTCTTTATTGATCTTTTCTTAGGTCGCAACTTCCTATTCTTCGATTGAGTGCTCCTAGGCTGTGAAGTGCGGACGTTTGGAAAAGATGCAACTATTCCTGTTTCAGTAGAGGGAAACACATTAGCAACTTGTGATTTGGCAGTGGGAATTCTAGGTTCACGATTACTAATTGTGACTGGTGCTAATCTCTTAATCACAGTAGGCGGAAGTTGTTCATATTTTCCTAACATTTCCCGTAACTTAGAGATGGTGTGAATCAGATCTTGATTTTCAGAACGAATATTTCCAGCAAAATTCATGACATCTCTAGTGTGAGCAAGATAGTGATCAAGTTCGTTTGATGCTTCAAGTCAAGTCTTTTTGAGTAAATCAAATATGACACCATATTCCTGTTTAACTTTTAAAAGTTCTTGTTCATATTTTGAGATTTGACTTTTCAAAGACACGTTTTGATCATCCAGTTGCTCAATTTTAGGATCAGAAGATTTTTCACTCAGCTGAGCGATTTTCTTTTGAAAGCTAAGTTGATGGTTGTGAATATCTTTTTCACACCAATGAAGACGACGTTTTGCATTGTAAATTTCCGTGTGTAATCGTTTATTTTCAGCTTTTAAAGACTCGATCTGAAGCACATTATCGGTGTTCTCAACAGTTACAACAGTTTCAACAATATCAGCAGAGACGTAATCAGATGCAAATGGCAACGCATGAAGTAACACAACATTATGGATATCAGCACAGATGACATCTTCCAAGAGTCGATCAACATCTTTTCTCAATAGTTTCTTTTTACGTTTTGTGTTAGAAATAGATGTTTCTGTTTTCTCGAAAACGTTTTTCATTACCCCAAGTTCCTTATGAAAATCCTTTTCCCAGGCAATTGCACAACTTTTCAAGTTTTTAACATTAGGTAAAAGATTTTTCTGAAAAATGTCTCTTTGTTCTCGCGCCAGAGGCGATTGAAAATGTTCAACTTTGATTTCAGATCGATATTCTATCTCATGTTGTAAAATTTTGAGGTCAGCCATGAAAATGTCAAAATATCGAAGAATTTTTCGATTTTCAGGTTGTGAGTTTACTTCACTAATGGAAGGTAAAGGACCATAAGTTTGTGCAAAGTCTGTTTTGGGATTAACAGTAGAAGACTCAGGTGTTTTGATGATAACCCTTGGTGTGTTAGTAGAATCCGTTGGTGTGACGAAAGTGACCGCGTTTTTATAATTAAAAGGTTTGTTGTAAACAACATTTTTTAATTTTGATCGACTCTCGTCTTCTGCATCTAATTCCTCTTGACGATGATATTCAACAACATTCATGACAGTATTATCAATTTTGTATTCTGCACTGGAAACTTCAGGAGTTGGTTTGAATGTTTTTAGTGAAAGCTTTGGTTTGTAATCAGCTAGATTTTTTCCATATCCTTTTGGATTGGGTTTTAAGGTAAACTTTTCAATAGCTGTTACGGATTCACCATGTTTGTAAACAACAGTTGTAAACTCTTTAAGTTTGTTTTGCAAGCCGATGATTTCTTCAAGAAGGTCATCTACCCGATTCGTTGAATGCTTTTTGTATGCGGAGAACTGTTTTTGACAATTTAACAACTCAGCCTTAGCTTTTTGATTTTCCAAGGTGAGAGCGTTAATTTGCTTTTTATGTTTATGTTTCAGTTGTTCTAATTCAGACAACAAAGCATTCTTCGAGGCGGCTAGATCATGCATCTGTCTCTCTAAATATTTTTCGTTTTGATGAGATTTTGCAAAAGCGGCTTCAAAACCTTTTTCACGGTTGTCTTGAGTTTTGAAAAAATTGAGTTGCATTTGTAAACATTTAAAATCCTTGGTTAACAGTGCATTTTTGCTTTTTAAGTCCTTGTTTAATGCATAACATTCCTCCATTTTGATTTTATGATCTTGAAGTAACTGAGCAAAATCCGAATGAGGCAGCAGATCATCTTGTTCAACGTGAGTCTCAACATGATCATTCTTTAGGTCCTCAAGTACGACCACGGAGTTAATTTGATTATCAAGGGAAACCATAAGGTTATCTTGATCGTCAAATGTAACTACAGGGTTAACTTGAAAATCCTCAGAAAAAGATGTAAAAGACTCATTTTGAACGGTCTGATCCGTGCCGGATTCAGATATTGGCGGAGATATTAGTTCAGATATGATGATGGTTTGTTCGGGTACCTGAGACAAGCCATCAGTGTCATACACTGGGCCTGTATCACTCATGTGCAGCTCATGCATATTAGCCATCAACATAACAGCTGCATTGGCCTGCAAGTCCTCCATATCATCATCCGAGTCTGCATCTGCCATAAAGCTCTGTTCTTTGTCTGTGAGAGATCCACCAGCTTCATCCTTAAGAGCCAAAAGTAGAGCCTCTTTGAAATAAGCACTGCCCCTAGTCCTTGGCTTTGGGCATGCATTAGCCAGGTGTCCCTTCTCATTGCATTTGTAGCATCTAAGACCATTCAACCGATTTTGAGCATTTCCCTGTTCCACCACTTGAGCTCTGTTGTTATTCCTACCCACAGCATTAAACCCTTGACCACCGCCCATCTGACGACCATAATCACGATTCTGAACTTCAACACGTCCATTGTTCACAATAGCTTGAGTCCGTGTGTTAGAGGAGGAACGAATACGATTGTTGGATTTGTTGGTGTAACGGCCAAAAGCATTAGCAATCATCACAAATCCTTGTTGCAATGCTTCGAATGGATCGATTTCCTCAGTAGCTTCACTGACATATGCTTGAGCATTGTTGCTGTATGGAACCAATTGATTTTGTTGAGGTTGAGGTTGTTGCTGTGAAGATGTGTTTGAAGCAGTTGGTTGAGTTGCTGGTTGAGAGGGATAATTCTGTTGAGCATACAAGGCAAGTTGTTGATTGTCCGGTTGTGACTGTTTAGCAATTTGAGCACGGAGAATCCTTTCCCGATCAACTTCCTTTTCATGAGGCTTCAAGTAATCGTACAACAATCCATAAGTAGAATGATGCATATTCTTCGCTTGACGGAGAAAGATGACATACTTCTCCCATTCAGGACCAAGACTACTCAGGAACTTAGTATTCACTGCAATTCTTGGCATGATGATGTTGTGTTTATCCAAATCATTGATGATGTATGAAAATCGATGATGATAGGACTCTAGTGTCTCTCCAGGTTCAATCATGAAGTGTTCATAAGCCAAGTAAATTTTGGATTCCAAATCCTCCTGATTGAGTACAGATCCTTCCATAAGAAGACGAATATGATCCCACATTTTTTGTGCAGTCTTTTGAGCATCAACACTACGAAGAATTGGGTTTGGTAATCCTAAGAGGATGTATTCCATTGCAAGTTCATCAGCTTCATAGTGTAGAAGTTCTATGGGATTTAAATCTGTAACAGTAGCAATGTTGGTTTGTTCATCTCTTGGTGGAACAGCAGTTGGATCTCCGGGTACAATGACAGTAGGCATCTCAAAAGGACCTTCCAAGATAACCTTCTTTAAGAACTTTCCATGTGGCTTCTTTAGATCACAAAACCTAAAGAACCTTATCACCCATTGATCGTAGTTTCCTGGAGTGAGCATTGGAGGTCTATCAAGTGATCCAGCTTCATGGATTGATTGTTGGCTGCTTAAAGCTTCACACATCTTTGCAAACCAAGTGGGTTCCTTCATAGTGTTCCTTGATGGATGTTGATTGAAATCATTTGTGTAGAGTAGAGCTTGAAGACTTGGTGGTGGTTGAACCATTTGTGGTTGTGGAATTGCACCAAGTTGTGGAGTATGTTGCTGATTAAATTGTTGTTGATAAATGGCTTGTTGTTGATTCCATTGTTGATGTTGTGGAGTTAATTGTTGTTGTTGTTGATGATTATAAGTGTGAGGGAAATAGTTAGAGTATGGTGGTTGAGACATGATGATAAACTTGTGTGGTAAAAATGGATCTTTGTAGTCGAATGAACCTTTGTTGATGAAGTGTCCTTAGGCGTAGAAACGACAAGAACCAAGTAGCACTTATACGTAAAAACACCAAAAGTTACGCGTAACAATGAGGAGTTACGCGTAGGATTTAGCTTACGCGTAAGTAGGATAAAAGCACTAAATTTAGGCGTAGACAAAAGTTAGGCGTAGAAAGTTAGGCGTAGGATTACCTTATGCGTAGACCTAAGTTTACGCGTAAAGTGAATCTTATGCGTAGAATTTCTACGCGTAAGCTTATGCTTATGCGTAATTTTAGGGTTTTTTTCCCAAATGATCTTTTACACTTCACAGTGCAAAAGATATCCAAAGTCGACGTATTTTCAGACTTATCCAAGTAAGAAAACACGGAATAAACCAGAAAATTGAAGATCAAACCAAGGAAAATCTTACGCGTAATATTAGGGTTTTGATACGCGTAGGATTACTCGTAACTTTGATTCTGCCAAATGTGTTTCTAAACCAGTTTTTTGTTATGGAATAGCTTCAATAGTACCAAAAGAACACAAAAATATGAAATTTGATGTACCAAAACTGCTAGACGGGTTACGCGTAGAACGACACCCTCGAACAAAAACAAGCTTAAAAACGTAAATCCACGCGTAAAGTTTGAAACTTTTTGCCAAAAACAAGTATTTTAACACCTCAAAACATTGAAAGTACAAGAATCTTGGATTAAAAAGTGTAAAAAACGAGTTTTTAAGATAACCAAAGATTGTGTTATCTTTACGCGTAAGACCCAAAACCAAAACTTCAAAAACAAAACGAGTACACCCAACTATTTGGCGATTGATACCACTGTTAGGTCACTAGTTTTACAACACAAGCTTATAATAGAAGAGATGAAGGCGGATGAACAAGCTAAACACACACACACGCATAAACAATAATACGGTTAAGAGAAAGAGTGTGAAAGAAAGAATAACTTGAACAACCAACCCTCAAGTGAGGGTTATTACAATGTATATATAGGCAAGGAGCTAGGGCAACACTCCCTCTCCTTCCCTATTCCTTATTGGGCTTGGATCAAGCTTATGGGCCTTCTACATAAGCTTGACCTTAAACAAACATAAAGGCCATAATAAAGCTACCTATTACATATGAGATATAAATACTTGAAATACTGTTTAGGAGTGATTCCAACAGTGACACACTGAACAGGTTGTATTTGAGTTCTTTCACATAGTACACATCTTCAAAGTCCAAATTACCAGTCTTGATTATGCCTTTACCAGTAATTCTTCCACCAATTCCTCATCCAAAAGAAACATATCCTCCATTCAAATCAATGAAGTCTGAAAGATAGGATAGATTTCCAGTCATGTGCCTGGAACACCCACTGTCTGAATAGCCAAGATCATCATTATTGTTGGAATGTCCTTGCACATAAAATAAAGGAAATTAGTTCCTTTTGGGGACCCAAGCCATTACTAACTTGGATCTGCCTTGTGCATCAATGTAATCATATTTCTTGAGAGTAACTGATGCACTGTTAGGTTGAGTGGTCTTTCTCACCCAACAAGCTGAGGGCTTAACAACATTGCCCTTGTTTCCCTTTGTAGCATTCACTTTAGAGACAGCATGTTTCATTTTATTCTTAAAAGTATTAACTTTTGTCCTATCAGTATTAAGTCTTGGCTCATAAGTATTAACCTTTTTCTTGTAAAACTTGATTTGTTCATCATAAGAATTAAAGGTTTTTGCTGATTTAAAGGACCTTGGTGAAGTAGATGATGATTTTGAAAAGTTTCTTTTGGGTCTTTCACCAAATACTCTGGGTTGAGGTCTAGCAGTATTAACTGGCCTTGCATTATTCAAAGGTTTTATGCCAGTTTAAAGAAGAACTGCTCCAGGGGTCATGATGGGTTGAGGTCTCATAAGGTGTCTGCAATGAGCCTGCAGATGAGAGAAACTACCACACACAAAGCAAGATTTATTATACATGACAAATTCGTCTCCTAGTTGCTCAGATTTTAACTGGTTCCAGTTTCTCTTGTTACCTCTAGGACTAGATGACTTGTTTCTATACATCTCAGCATACTTTACTGGCTTCCTAACAGGTTTGTCAGCAGGTTTTTCAGGTTTAGTGGCCTATTCTTCCTTTGGCTCACAAGACTCTACCTTTTTGTTTTCAAACACACACCCCTCAGGTAAGGAGGTGTCACTACCACTTTCAAACACTTCATCAGTCTTTTCAGGGAAAGTACTTTTGATTGTAGGTCCTCAGACAAATGTGGGTTCCTTAAACTCTTCTAATCCAGTGTGTGCAAGGTCTATACCAGGAGGTGAATGGACACCTCTGAATGGTGGTGGTACTGATTTATAACCCATACCGGATTTGTATTTACCAATTAGAACACTTTCAAGGTATTTATCAAGTCTTTAAGAGTTATAATGTTGTGTGTCTTTAAGTTGCTCAACACTTAGCTCTATATTATCTTTAGCTTTAGTGACTTTCTCTAATTCTTCTGTCAACACATTTATTGTAGTGTCTTTAAAAGAAATTTCCCTATTAAGCACAATAGTTGCATCAGTATACAGAGACTCATTTTCCTTATAATGCTTTACTTGTTTTTCTAAGACTGCTAAACCTCTCTTATGATTTGTTAAGTTATAGTTAGTTTTAGCAAGTTCTTCAGACACACTATCAAACATGGTTTTTAGTTCTAGATATTTGCTTAATGGAATACATGTATCTGAACAATTGAGTACCTCAGATACCAAAGCCATGTTGATTAGACTTTCTTCTTCATCAACCATGAAGCTCCTATCATATCCAACACCATCAACATCCACCATTGATTTTGAAGAAGACTTGTCAGCATCACTATGCTTCCCTTTGCTCCTGGGGCTTCTGCATTCTCTGGCAAAATGCCCAAGCTTGCCACAGTTGTAACATTCAACCTTTCCCTTGTCAAACCCAGCAGTATCTCCATCATTGATCTTAATCTGCCTTCCAGTTTTCTTCATGAACCTTTTTGCCCTCTTATTGATCAGGTCAATGTTCCATTTGATGTCTATCTCTTCCATGTCATCTTCATGGATTTGTCTCAGATCATCATGAGTGATCTGGGATCCTTGACTCTGTTCAACTTTGAAATCATAAATTGTACCTTCATTGATGCTTGCTGCAGTGGTTACAAAGCCATCAGTATTAACATTAGTATTAGGAGTACTAACATCAAAACTGTCCATATCGTTGCTAGTGACATGGTGAGCCACAAAGGCTATGTTTTGTGACCCAGAACTGGAAGATGCAGCTACTTTTCTCTTCATGTCGTGTTCAATCACCTTAAAGCTATTGAACAGATTGTCCAACTTCATAGTTTCAAATTCAGGCTTATTCTTCCATACAATGACATGAGTGTCCCATTTTTGTGATGGAAGACTTCTAACAAACCTGAGATTGACATCTTCCTTGGGGACGTCCACATCCAATAATGCCAGTTGACTGATAAGTTTTTGAAGCCTATTGTATACTGAGTCAATAGGCTCAGTTTGCAATGAAGTTTTCAAATTCTTTCTTCAAAAGAGTCTTCTAAGTTTTCATTGTGACAGAGTCCCCACCAAATCTGGTCTCAATGGCTTTGAACAAAATCTTATCATCTGTAAGTTTGTTGAAGGTGAGTTGATGATCATCAGGTATTGCCATGAGTAAAAGACTTCTGACCTTGAGATCATTGCCTCTTAGAGCCATTTCTTCATTAGTGATAGGATCACCTTTTTCTTTAGTGACAGTCTTACCACCAACTTCTTCAGTGACAGTGGTTTTGTAAGAGTCCCCATAGAGCACAATGTTCCACAGCTTGAAATCAAGTACCAAGAAGTACTGCTTTATGCGCATTCTCTAGAGTTCATATTCATTTGGCTGCAACTTACGAACTCTGTTGACAGCATTGGATTTTTCAAAATCCATTTCTTCAGATTTGTCACACATGATCTTCTAAAAACAAAGCTTCAGGACACAAGCTCTGATACCACTTGTGAAGTCCCAAACCTTGGATCTAGAACACTTAGCTTGCAAATGTGTTAGTTGCCTTGGATGGTTCCAAAACAACAATGAGAAACTTTGTTGTAGATGCACACAAGTATGCGGAATCTACTTGAATGCACTTAGAAGATTAAAGTAAACACAATGTAACACCAACAACATCAATATTATTAAGCAATAATACGAGTATTCTCCTAGTACTAGGGTTTACAACCTTGAAGCTCTTCTTAAGATGGCTAGAATATGAGATGTATGTTTAACCTAGCTAGGATCTCCTTTTATACACTAAGGAGATCCCTTACAGAGATACCTATGCACTAAGTATATCATATCTTCTATTAGAATAGAAGATATGCTGTTACAAACCATACACGACATTCCTTACTTAGAATAGTACAAACTTAATACTATCAGTACTAATATTTCCACTATCAGTACTAACTAGTTAATACTTATCAAAAGACACTGTCAGTACTAACTTTAATACTATAAGTATTAACTCCCAAAAGCGAATTTCCCAACACGGGGAACAGTAGAGAAATTTGCCTATAAATAGTGAGCCATTTCTCTCTTGCAACTCGCCCCTTTTACACATACTCTCTTATAGTATTGTAAGCTCTCTAACCTCAGATCCAAAGGATCTTTCTATGTAGTTCTGTGTTTGTGTGATTCTCTAGGTTCCTCTTAAAGGCGAGATCACCACCTCTTGTAGTCGAGCAAGCTCAATTCCATGGGTTTCCAAGCTTCGTCATCATCAAGACTACTGAAGTTATCTTGTTGATAGTTATTTTCTCCCTCCTTAGAAGTGTTTTGGTAAAGGCATTAGTGAAAGGTGTCGAAGGTCCGTGTCGAAGGCATTAGTTAAAGGTGCCGAAGGTCCGTGTCGAAGGCATTAGTGAAAGGTGCCAAAAGTCTGTGTCGAAGGCATTAGTGAAAGGTGCCAAAGGTCCATGTTGAAGGCATTAGTGAAAGGTGCCGAAGGATCGTGTCAAGAGCATTAGTGAAAGATGCAAAGGGAGTACATTCGATATGGTGCATCAATGTACAAGATAGATAGGTTGGGTTAAAGGATATTGATATCCTTTATGTTGTTGTAATAAGGAGTGTGTCTCCTTTGGGGTTGTTGTGAATTGGTGTAGTGTTGGGTAGTAGTTCCTCCTTTGTAATGGAACTCGGTATCTAGCCTTGTACCGGATAAAGTGTAGGCAACGTTGTGATAAGTTTGGTTTTACCTCGTGGAAGAACCCGGTGTCTAGCCTTGTACCGGATAAAGAGTAGGCGACGTTGTGAAGGCTTCCCCGCCACATTAAGGTGCTTTTGTTGTGTAGTGCTTACGAACTCTCGAGTGGGGAACTCGGGGAGTGGAGTAGGGCAAGGAAGGTGTCCTTGTAGCCGAACCACTATAAATACTCATGTTGTGGTTTTGTGTCTCTTACTCTTTATCTTTGCATTACTTATTTATATGCTTATCTATCATCATCCAACACACACATTAAATAGATTGACATAAGTTGATCTAAATATTTTAAAACGATGTTTTAATCGGTAAAACGATTCAACCCCCATTCTAGTTTTCTACAATTGGTACCAGAGCTTCGTTACCAAGTTCTTTAAAGTATATTGTACTTTGAAAACTTGATATGATCCGTGTATGTTTGAAAACTACAAAGAAGGGAATTTCTTAAAAAAATAAATAAATAAAAAATCATGTTTTTAGAAATCATCATATTTTAAATGTTGGATAGTGATAGATCATTCTAACATTTTTTTTGAGAAATCTTCATACTAGGATTTGAGCATCTTAGAAGATCATGAAGAATTTCGCGTCTATGATTTCTTTAAACCATAAAAAGAATATATATAGCAAAGGAATGTTCTTTTATAACTTACTTATAAATAAATTATTAATGTATAATTCTTAGCTTAATTAGTAATATCATTTCCTATAACACGTAAAGAATCGTAGACTTAATACGTATACTCCAATATCACTAAAGTTGTTATCTATATTGAACACATCATCAAGAATAGCATTCTTTGTTGATATCTATAGACAAAACTACAAACTAGTCATTTTACCTCATGATGATATCTTGGCTATTCGAGAGCCTTGGTCATCATTTCTCACATAAGGTTATTGACATTACATCCATGTCAATAGTGTCCATGTGAAACTTCTCATATCATGATAAAATAGTATTTTGTCATGATTCTTAACTTTCCAAATTATGATTCATTCGTAAAAAGGGAACCTCGTCAAAAAGGGATAGTAAAACACTAAAACTCGTCAAAACCTCGAACCATTAACAAACCTTAAGATATAGAGCAAAAGCACCAACATTAGTCAAGAATTAAAACTCCCGTATCAAAATTATCAAAGTTCACTTAAACTGTTAACTGCTGATTTGCCGGATCCCTGAGATTGAACTAGCCGGATCCCTCATTCAAGGGATTCGTGGGAAACGGCACATCAGAAGATAGAATAAGTGCTAGATGATCATTGTGGAGTTTTACTTTCCACTTTACTCTCCCACTCACGAACATAAACCCTAACTTACTATTCATAGGAGCTCATTCCTCATCATTTCAATGGAAACAATCACTTGTGTAAGTATTATCTTCACTATATTGTTATTTCCATTCTCTAATTCCTAGAAGTACAATTTTTATCTGAGAACTTTGGTTCAAATGGGTTTATCACAATTTGGTATTACATTTTTTTCTAAGATGAACTAAATCAGAGAATTAACATTGTTAATACAAATTAAAAACTCATTTTGAATTCAATAAAGATGTATTGAGCAAAATTGAGATGAACCTAATTAGGATACTATTCACATAAATAACACCACATTGTGGTTTTGGTGTTTAGGATCAACCATGCCGAGCTCAAGGCAACAAGACTATCAAGACACAGCACACTACATACCGATGTATCATAGGAAGGAAGGTTTAAGTCCTGAGGACCGAAAGGCCTTCAAATTGTTGCAAAAGAGGCAGTTCCATTAAGGGCGTGTAGTCGAACCCTCATTTCTCAACAATACCGACATTCCCCAAGTCTTTGAGGGAATCAAACTCCAATGCCTTCTAACCATCAATGAACAAGTTTGTCTGGTACTTGTCCTAGAGTTCTACAAGAGCATGAGGATCATAAGAAATGAGGATGGAACCATTTTGATCGATTTTGTCATCAATGAACACGAATATACCTTCACCCTCGAGGATTTTGCTAGGATACTTCGTATCCATTGCCGAGGGACATGCTTGTTTTAAAATGAATGGTCACTAGCCCACCTCCACGACATGGTCGATGAGCATCCGGTCTATTCCACACCTCTTCCAGATCTACTACGGTAAGAGATACCGTCTTCATCCAAAGAGCCTCCCCGTCTCGGGTCACTAGGAAATCGAAGGTTATATATAGGGATCCCTTTCAAATAGAGCTTTCAAAGATGTTCCCATTGTACAAGAAATGGGAACTAGTGTTAAGGGAGAATGTCCTCTGTTTGGTGGGAAATAAAGATCATCCCAACGCTTGCCTAGCCTACATGATCTATTGCCTTGTTACTGGGACTCACTTCAATCTTGCCTATTACATGGTTAGACGGATGGCAAGTGTATGAAGGATAGACAAGATGGTGCTCCCCTATGCCATGCTCTTAACTCGCCTAGCCAGTTTTGTCTTTGCTCTAGATCCATCTCCCTACACCGATGACCACATCTTTTGGAACAAGGTCATGGTGCCCTTGTCCGATGAGAAGACTACAAGGTTTATGGTTGAAGGCAAGAGACCTCACCTACCGACGGACTCATAATATGAAAGGGAGGGAGAAGGAAGCAACCCAATTGGCAACGTTCAACTTGACCCCATAGCATACATTAAGAAACTGCCAGACATCCCAAGCCCATCTCAATAATTTCAACAAACAAAGAGGATGTTTAATTGTTTGCCAACTTTTTCATGATGAAGAAGAAGTAGGCTTGAGGGGTTGAAAAGTGAAGCCTGGAGGCGATGGAGTAGAAGATTGAGTGAAAGGGAAGGTAAGGTCGTGGACCTTAAAATTCGAACAATGGTCTGTAAAAAATCTTAAACAATATTTATGTAACTTAGGACTTAGCTTTAGTAGATGGCATTACGTGAACAATGACACCCTAACTTAGGCGTCCCAAATGAGAATTTTACGACTACTTGATTGAAATCAAAAAGTCGGTCTTGCTCATATTTTCTTACCTTTTAGTCACTCTTACTTACCATGCGTGATATACCTTGCTTGCATATTTGATTAATTGATGTAGAAATGATTAGGTTGGGTATTTGCTAAGAGGTGCAAATTCTGCACATTTGCTGTGAAGCTACTGGTCAGCAGTAGCCGGATCCCTGAGCTATAACTAGCCGGGTCCCTCATATGAGGGAACCGTGGGATCTGGGTAAACAGATATAAGAATTCTACACTTTCACATCAATCCAATCTTCCAGAACTTATTATACTTTGTAAACATGGTACTTTAGGATCACTTAAGTCTTCCTCAAGCTCGGTAGGTCTCACACTCACTCATAGCTAACTTAGGATCACATTCAAAGTGTTTTTGATTTATCACTTCACCAAAACTCACCATATTTCCACTCCAATGCTCACACATTGTTCCTCACATCTCAAAACACCTAGTTTGTTATTTCTCTTAATTTTAGCAAATTGATTTTAGTCATCTTTACCTCAAAAATAGGCTAAAAACTAGTTTTTCATTTCTTTTAATTGTTTTAGGAATTTTCCAAATTTTTCTTAAGTTACCATCTTATCTCTAGGATCATTTGGGTTCATTTGTTATCCTCAAAATATTAGTGTCATGCTTAAACACTTAGTTACAAACATAAAAAGTTCACTTTCTTATCAAAAACCATCATTAGATGTCCTCACTCCTTATGGTTGGACATTTAAGTCCCATACCATTTAAGACATCTTAGGGAACCTATACACTCAAGATTTACAGGTACTAGACCTTAATAGAACATAATCACTCCACCACATTGCTGTCTGAGAGACGGATCCCCAACTTACAACTAAACGGATCCCCAAAATTAGGGAACCGTGGGATCCGGATCTACAGAACAAGTTACAATCACTTTACTCATCTAATTCAAACTCTCTTTGGTAGTCTAAACACTTTACCTTGCCTTAAATGACTCCCTAGGATAGAACAACACTATAGTTGACCTTAGTGCATGCCAAAATTCTTAGTGGTCAAGAATTTAATTCAGTAATCTAATTCCATCCTTTATAAACCAAGTGTGTTTATGCAAACCATCAAATCACCATTCAAAATCAGTAGCTAAGGCATCCATTACATCCTCTTTTCACTATGACTAAAGCATCTAGCATAACTTCTTCAACCAATGGTTCCTCGAAGAATAATTCTCATATGGTTCATGAGATATCATAAACCGAGTCATCACCCATCAAGAGCCCAAATACTAGAATCCCTCCTCAACAAACTAAAGCTAGAAAAACCGCTAAGATTAGTATTCGATCTTTTGAGTTGGAAAGGCCTTCATCAAAACCAAACACACCTAGCTCAAGTAAAACACCTAAGTCTTCATTTCTAGAACCAATACTACACTCCTTTACCGTGCCTCTTTCTCATCCAAATCTCTACTCTTTAGAAGACTCACCACCTAGGACTTCTCATTCACCAAACTTCTCATTAAATAGGGAACCACCTTCACCATCAAATTGTCCATCTTTAGTAACAAGGAATCACCAAAACCATATAGAGGACTTCCCATCTCCACCACCAACTCATACATCATCACCCTCATTCTTAGTTGAACCACATCCTTCGACAAGAAACTCACCTCCACAAATCCCACCATCCTTTGTGGAACCTCCTCAAAACATTCCAACTCATCTGTTTCCTACTCATGACAATAATTGCTCTAATGGTCAACTTACCCAAGGATTAGTTCAAGAAGTACGAAATGAGTTGCATTTCATGTTTAATCATCTCCTTGAATGATTTGACCAAATCAACAAATCTACTCGTCCTTAGAATCTAAGATTACAAGCACATTGATGCTATTTATTAGTTTTAGGCACAACTTAGAAATTTTTAGAAAATGTACTACATGCTTTTGTCATTCTCTTATTTTTAGAGATATGTATATCATTTCTCATGTTTTATTGAATGAAATTACATGTTGTATGCCATGTGGTCTTGAAAATATGTTTGGTACCTTAAATACATAACTCTTGTTGATTTTGACATCACATTTTACATCTACATTGTTGTCATGAGAATGCAGGTTACGAATCCCTGACTTTTGCCTAGACGGATCCCTCCAAAGGAGGAACCGTGGGATCCGTGAAACAGAAGCACTTTTTATTACTAATTTGAGTCTCATTTGTAGGAAATTATGCATCATATACTTGTTTTCTAACCTTTGTTTTATAGATTTTCAAAATACACATGAAGAATTTGACACCCTCAACAAGGGGGAGCTTTTAGTCAAAGCAAAACAATTGCAAAAACACTTGCAATACTTTCACTTAGGATTTCGTTATTACTTGACACCCTCACAAAGGGAATCACTCGTCAAGGGGGAGCATCTTCGTCAAAAGACAAAACCATTTGCAAACATAATTGCAAAACACTCGCTTAGTCTTCCTAATTACTCGACGCCCTCAACAAAGGGAAGCACCCGTCAAGGGGGAGCTAAGACGAGAATTCTTCTCTTCTCTTACTCTCTATTTTCCATATTATTACTTTTCACACATTTTTCTCAAAACAATGTGTTAGTTACTTTTCGACGCTCTTTTTGTTTCGATGAAAAGGGGGAGAAGAGAGTAAAAATTCCAATTCAAACTTTTACGAATTTTTGTTTTTCCTTAAAATAATCTTATGTTTTGTCATCAACAAAAAGGGGGAGATTGTTAATACAAATAAGCCGTAAAAACGTTTATTTATATTTTACAATCTTCTATTGTTTTGTCGATAACAAATGTAAAATCATTTTAACAAAACAAATAAAATACGTAAATGGTTTGAGCCAATAGTTTACTAACACACTTACATTTTCATATAAAATACTAAACAAGTAATAGTGTTTACATTTTATAAAAATACATATGTATAACAACTAGTGTTTACATAATATGGAAATGTGCATACTTATATTGTAATGGGTAATGTAATGGGCAAAAATCTAAGTACTTGACCCATTGACTAGATACATTGAATGTAGTTGGGTAAAACCCAAAATCCATGACTCATACCCATGGAGCTTGATCCATAACTCATGACCCATTGCATGACACCATGCATGAAGTCATGTTGGGTATTGTCCATTGTCCATGACCCATGACCCATGATCCAATGTCTAGATACATTGCATCTTGTATAACCCATGGTTCATAACTGTGGAAAACTAGAAGGAGGGGTTGAATAGTTTTACCGATTAAAACTTCGTTTTAAACTATTTAGATCGACTTATGTCAATCTATTAAATATATTTGTTGGATGTTGATAGATAAGCATATAAATAAGTAATGCAAAGATAAAGAGTAAGAAGCACAAAACCACAACGAGAGTATTTATAGTGGTTCGGCTACAAGGACACCTCCCTTGCCCTACTCCACTCCCTGAGTCACCTACTCGAGAGTTCATAATCACTACACAACACAAGCTCCTTGTGGCGGAGAAGCCTTTACAACGTCGCCTACTCTTTATCCGGTACAAGGCTAGACACTCGGTTCTTCCACGAGGTAAAACCAAACCTATCACAACGTCGCCTACACTTTATCATATACAAGGCTAGATACCAAGTTCCATTATAATAGGAGGAACTACTACCCAACACTACACAACACCTATCCCAAAGGAGATCTACTCCTTATTACAACATCAACAAGGATATCAATATCCTTTTACCCAAACTAATATATCTTGTACATTGATGTACCATATCGAATGTACACCCTAGGCAACTTTCACTAATGCCTTTGACATGACACCTAGGCATCCTTCACTAATGCCTTCAACACGGACCTTCGGCACCCTTCACGGATGCCTTTGACACGGATCTTCGGCACCTTTCACTAATGCCTTCGACTCGACCCTTTAGACATCTTTCACCTATGTCTTTAACACAACACTTCTAATGAGAGAGGAAAGAACTATCAACAAGATAACATCAGTAGTCTTGATGATGACGAAGCTTGGCAACCTATGGACTTGAGCTTGCTCGACTTCAAGAGGTGGTTATCTCGCCTTTAAGAGGAACCTAGAGAATCATACAAACACAAAACTACATAGAAAGATCCTTTGGATCTGAGGTTAGAGAGTTTACAATACTAAGAGAAAGTATGTGTGGAAGTGGGAACTTACAATGAAGAAATGGCTCACTATTTATAAGCCAAAACAACTACTGTCCCCCGGAATCCCACGGATCCCTTGCTTGAGGGATCCGTTCAGTTTATTCCTGGGGATCCGCCAAGCGCTCCTCCTATTTGGGTTATGGGTCATGGGTATGGACTTTGGGTCATGAGAATCCAAATAGATACAATGTATCTAGACATTGGATCATGGGTATGGGTCATGGACCATGGATAATACCTAACATGACTTCATGCATGATGTCATGCAATAGGTCATGGGTTATGGATCAAGCTCCATGGGTATGGGTCATGAACTTTTGGTTTACCCAACTCTATTCAATGTATCTAGTCAATGGGTCAAATACTTAGATTTCTATCCATTACATTACCCATTATAATATATACTAAGTATATATATAAGTACATATCTATATTATGTAAACACTAGTTGTTATACATATGCATTTCTATAGAATGTAAACACTATTATTTGTTTAGTGTTTTATATGAAAATGCAAGTGGGTTAGTAAACTATTGGCTTAAACCATTTACGTATTTTATTTGTTTCGTTAAAATGATTTTACGTTTGTTATCGACAAAACATTAGAAGATCGTAAAATATAAATAAACGTTTTTACGGCTTATTTGTATTAACAATCTCCCCCTTTTTGTTGATGACAAAACATAAGATTATTTTAAGGAAAAACTAAATTCGTAAAAGTTTGAATTAAAGTTTTTACTCTCTTCTCCCCTTTTTGTCGAAACAAAAAGAGGGTCGAAAAGAAACTAACATATTGTTTGAAGAAAAACATGTGAAAAGTAAAAATATGAAAAAATAGAGAGTAAGAAAAGAGAAGGATTCTCGTCTTAGCTCCCCCTTGACGAGTGCTTCCCTTTGTTGAGGGCGTCAAGTAATTAGGAAAGCTAAATGAGTGTTTTGCAATATCGTTTGCAAATGGTTTCGTCTTTTAGGCGAACATGCTCCCCCTTGTTGAGTGCTCATTTGTGAGGAGGACGTCAAGTAGTAATGTACTCCTATGTGAAAATATTGCAAGCGTTTTTGCAACGTTTTTCTTTGACAAGAAACTCCCCTTTGTTGAGGGTGTTAAAGTCTTTGTGGAAAACTAGAAGGGGGGGTTGAATAGTTTTACCAATTAAAACTTCCTTTTAAATTATTTAGATCGACTTATGTCAATCTATTTGGTTGTGTGTGTTGGATGTTGATAAACAAGCATATAAAGATATGTAATGAAAAGATAAGAGTAAGAAGCACAAAACCACAACGCGAGTATTTATAGTGGTTCGGCTACAAGGACACCTTCCTTGCCCTACTTCACTCCCCGAGTCACCTACTCGAGAGTTTGTAAACACTACACCAATCTCCTTATGGCGGAGAAGCCTTCACAACGTCGCTTAACCTTTTTCCGGTACTAAGCTAAATACCGAGTTCTTTCACACCAAGGCGAACCACACCTACACAACGTCGCCTACCCTTTATACGGTGCTAGGCTAACCACCGAGTTCTTTCACACCTTAGGTGAACTACACCTTTACAACGTCGCCTACCCTTTATTAGGTACTAGGCTAAGCACCTAGTTCCATTGCAATGGAGGAACTACTACCACACTACACCAACGACTAATCCCAAAGAAGATCTACTCCTTTACAACATCTTCAAGGACATCAATATCCTTGGATCTAATGCTAGTCTATCTAGTACATCGAAAACACACCATATCGAATGTACATCTAAGGCACCTTTCACTAATGCCTTTGACTAGATCTACAAGACACCTTTCACTAATGTCTTGTGTCTTTACTTCGAAGCACCTTTCACTAATGCTTCAAGTCTTGACTTCTAAGCACCTTTCACTAATGCTTCTTGTCTTGACTTCTAAGCACCTACCACGAGTGCTTATCCAATAGACGATAGATACCCTTCACTAATATCTTCGTCTTGACACTTGAGACATCTTTTACTAATGTCTTTAACACTACGCTTCTTTGAATAAAGAAAGGGAGCATCAACAAGAGGACTTCAATAGCCTTGATGATGAGGAAGCTTGGCAACTCATGGACTTGAGCTTTCTCGACTTCAAAGGTGGTGATCTTGCCTTTAAGAGGAACCTAAAAGATCACACAAAAACAAGACTACAAACATAGATCTCTTGGATCTAAGGTTAGTGAGATTTAACTCAGGGGAGAAAGTATGTTAGAGAGGGGTGAGAAATAATGAAGAAATGGCTCACTATTTATAGAGAAAAATCCTACTGTTTCCCCGGATCCCACGGATCCCTTCCACTTGGGATCCGGCTAGCACAAAGCCAGGGATCCGTGGAACGCTCCTCTTTGCCCATGGGTATTTTTGGTTATGGGTCATGGGTCATGGGTTACAGGTTGATCCATGGTTTTCTTTCTAGATACAATGTATCTTAAGGATACAATGAACTTGGTTAAGTGGTATTGATGAGTGTCTAAATACTCATCATTTTTGTACAAAATAAACTGCAAAATCATCTGAAAACACTCATAAACACACCAAAATGATCAAAATATCACAAATCAGTGTTTTATGTGTTTTAAATGCAAAAATATCAAAATCAGATGAAAAACATTTCAAATTTGCAAAAATTGTAGTTTTAGTCCCTCAAGTTTCAAAAGTTGTCAAAAATAGTCCCTGAGCCATAATTTCAAAAGAAAAATCACCAAATGTCCTTTTAAAATCATAAGTTGTCAAATTTAGTCCTTTGGTGAAAAATATCAAAAGTTTGAGAAAATTACAAGTTTAGCCCTTCAACTTTGAAAATTGGCAGAAATGGCCCCTGGAAAATTGCAAAATGGCAAGTTTGGTCCTTATACTTTTGAAGGTTGTCACTTTTAGTCCTTGGAAGAAACTTTTCTGAATTGGCAGCTATGGTCCCTTGATTTTCAGATTTTACACATAAGGCCCTTGGATTATTAAACCCTTTCACCCATTTTGGACCCTTGCACCCACCTTGGACCCCTGTCAAATTGAATTGTAAACCCCCCTTTGATTATTACCCTCTGGTCAATCCTGGTCAAATCCCACCCATGGCGCCAAAGTCTTCACCATTCCAACTGCTTTGCCTGCAACTCAGCAATCTCCCATCCCCCCTCCTCCATTCCACTCCACCTTGTTCCCCCACCTCCAACTAACATCCAAATAGCATTTAATGCATATCCCCCCCCCCCCCTCACTCAACCTCAATTGTCAAAATACCAAATTGGCGCCAAAACTGATTTTAATGGACAAGATGAATCTAAAGCCATCCAATGGCTGGGAAATGGTGGGATCAAATCAGAAGAGAGATAGAAGACTTTGGGTATAAAGAGAAAGAAAGAGAGGAAGCAATGTAGTAGATGTTTTAGTTTTAATTTACTCTTATGTCGTTTTTTATAATAATGTCTTAGTTTACTTCAAAAGTTGTAATCTTTTGTTCTTAAGTATCAAACTCAAGTTACATTTTCAGATTATTCAAGTTTTAATCAATAATTCAAAGTTTCATTTAGTTTCATGTTTATGTACTCACTGTTAAAAATTCAAGTTTCTATTTCATAAAAACAAGCTTCATACAGCTTGTTTATCAGTGTTAATAAGCTTATATAAGCTTTTCATAGCTTTTTATAAGCTTGAAATCTAGTTTCAAATCATTTTGGTTCTTGGTCAACTAAAGTCAAACTGAGCTAAAATTGGAAATGGAGTTGGAAATAGGTTGATGCAGATTGGAAATGGGTTGATTCAGATGCCTATGGGGTGATATTTAGGGTAGTGGTTCTCTGTTTCACTTGTTTCAAACCATAGTGGTTAAGGACCTTTGTAAGTAATTTTCATGATTTCTTAGCTCAATCTTCAATTGTTGTAATAACTGGTTAAATCTTGTTTAATTAGCTGTCATTAGAGTAGTTAAGGTCAGTTTAAGTGTCTGCTTATGCTAGTTTAGTAGGTAGACTTGTTTAGCTCACAAATCTGTTGAATAAGGTGTGTTTGGTTCAGTAGTTTAAACTGTATTATAGGTCAGTTCTTTGGTTGGTACTTGTTGTATCATGCTTGGTTGGTTTATTCTAGTTCATATCTGTCTTACTTTTGTACTTGTAACATGTAAAAGTCAAAATTCATTTTAACTGTCTCAAACAGTTAACCTGTTGTGATCTTTGCAAATCAATCTTTTGTTTTGTGTTCAAAAGTCATAAACAAAGCTTGCAGAAGCTTCATCTCATCATTTCATATCATAATCTGTTCAAAAATTGCTTGCAAAACTCACCAAAGTCAACCTTTCTCAACTGCTTGCAAAAGTCAAAAACTGAAAATCATGATTTGAGCTCAACTGCAAGGATTTTTCCTTGACTCATTTTTAAGTCAAATTAGGTGAAATTTGTTGCTTTATAAACTTCAGTTGGTGTTCTTTCTTATCACCATTTTAGTAGAATTTTGCAATTTATTTAAAAGCTCCAAACAAGCTCCTCTTTTGGGTGTCAAGTGCCCTGCTCATGGGTCAGTTTATGATGAGTTTTTCTCAGATATTGCATGCTTGTCACAGGGTTCATTAGAGCTTGGCTAGGGTTGGTTTTTGGTTTACATGTTCCCAACCAGGTCTAGTTGAGGTCTCATTACTTACTTTCTAGTTTCTAGCTTATTTAAGTGCTTATTCTGTGGCTGCAAGTAGACACCTGAAACTGCTTTTTAGCTTAAAGCTTAAACATCAACTCTGTACTAGCTTGTGATTCTGTGGTTTAGGCTTGTTGAGACTTGTTCCATTTAAGTTCTTTTAGCTTATTCAGGTCCCTGTTTTCAGTGGGTGGTCTTAGGTCTCCATTTGGTTATTTAAGTGCTTATTTCAATAAGCACTTGCTCATCAGTTTCATATTTCTCTACACAAGCCCTTGTTTTTCTATTTTTCCTAGCTTTCTATTATTATTTTAGAGTTTTCCTGAAATTTTCAGATTTTTCCAAGTTGATTTGCTATTTTTTTGCATTTTATTTAGTTTTCAAGCATTTTTAATTAGTTTTTAATACAGAAAATTCAGAAAAGGTTCAAAAAAATAATTTTTCAATTTTCTGAGGTTTAGATAAATATAAAAAGACAAAAAAGTATTTTCTAGATTTTCCTTAGTTAAATTTGTATTTTTAAGCCATTTAATTAGTTTTTAATAGTTTTTAATTCCTAAAAAATAGAAAAATGATCAGAAAAATACAAAAATAGTTTTGAAAATTCTCTTTTGATATTTTAGACTTTTCCAAGTCTTAATTTTATTTTTCTAGCTTTATTTCCTATTTTCTTGTATTTTAGGTAATTATTAAATAGTTAAAAATAGTTTTTAATTAATAATAATTAATTAAATAGTTATAAAAATAATTTTCTTTTTCTAAATATTTTCTTTTATCATTAGGATTGTAAAAATGTATTTTTCATATTTTTAGGGTTAATATTGTATAAGTTTCACTTTTTAATTTGTACGTCGCGTAGATTTTAATTTCAGTTTTATTAAAACATAAAAACAAAAACATCATTTTAATTATAGTGATAGCATTTATTTAATAGTTTTTATCTTTTTAATTTTCTTTAATTTGCATTTAAGCCAGTGTAATTTGTTGGCTTTCCCTGTAGTTATAATCAATTCCGATCCCTTTTTCGTTCAAATCTCTCAATCACTATACGTTTGGTGATCCATTGCACAGCTCGCTGGGACATAACGACCCGGGGAGACTCTATACTCCTCAGATCTTCATTGAGTTCGTTCCTGAGCGGTTTTAAGCTCCTTACGGTCTGCCATTCACAAGTGGCAGGCTTGTGTGAGAAAGCTTGACTGTTTGGGAGCGCATCAGGTATATATAAAACCATGGGTTATGAGTCAAAACCATTTGCTAGTATTTACCCATTTAGTATATACTTGCATTTACCCAATTTAGCATACACTTAGTTTTTACCCATTTTAGTATACTTAGTTTAAGTATATGTTTAACCCAATATGTAAACACTAATTGTTGTACATATATATCTAAATCATAAAATCACTTATACTAGTTTTAGTGTTTTATGTGAAAGCGTAAGTGTGTTAGAAAACTATTAGTTCAAACCATTTACGTATTTTATTTGTTTCCTTAAAATGATCTTACTTTTTTTATCGACAAAACATTAGAAGATCATAAAATATAAATAAACGTTTTTACGGCTTATTTGTATTAACAATCTCCCCCTTTTTGTTGATGACAAAACATAAGATTATTTTAAGGAAAAGCTAAAAATTCGTAAAAGTTTGAATATTTAGTTTTTACTTTCTTCTCCCCCTTTTTGTCGAAACAAAAAGGGTTTGAAAGAAAGCAACACATCGTTTCTAAGAAAAACATGTGAAAGGAAAGAAAAGAAAAAAGATAGAGAGCAAGTAACAGGAAAGGATCTCGTCGTTACTCCCCCTTGACGAGTCCATCCCTAAGTAAGGGCGTCAAGAAACTAATTCTAATCTAGTTCATTTGCAACTAACTTATGCAAAAGATTACGTCTATGTGACGGGTGTGCTCCCCCTAGATGATTGCAATATTTGCAATGGGAAGTTATGAAATTTAAATCAAAGGTTGCAAGTAATTTTGCAACATATTGTTTTGACACCAAGCTCCCCCTAGCTTTAGGATGTCAAATTCTTTATGTGTTAATTGAATAACTGCAAGCAAGGGTTAGAAAACAAGTATAATTCACAATTTCCTGCAAATGTGATTTAAGTTAGAAAACAAAAACTTTCTGACTTCACGGATCCCACGGTTTCCTCCTAGTAGGGATTCGTCTAGGCAATACTGAGGGATCCGTCTGGCTGATGACTAAAATCAGCAAAGGTGATATAACGAGTAATGTTATCACATAAATGAGATATGAATACATATTCTCAGAAAAATAACAAGTAGCATGTAATTCCATTTAATAAAACAAGAGTTATGATATACATGACTCTAAAAATAAGAAAATAGACAATACATGACTAGGAATTTCTAGACTATCCAACGCTTGATGCTAGGACACCACTAAAATCTTTTAGCTCAAGTTTTGTTTAGGTTTGATCTCTTCGAAACGTTCGAGGAGATGATAGAACATGAAACGTTGGTCTTCTCGTACTTCATGTATCAAACTTTCAACATGTTGACAATTATAGCAATCTTTGTCATGGCTAGGTAGTGGTGGTGGAGGAAATAAAATGGCTTGATGCGAAGGATCAAGTGAAGCGGCTTGCGGAGCTTCAAACGATGGAGGGATTGGTGGAGGTGCATTTGAAAATGCCTCGACCAAGAATGATGGTGGTGGTAAGGAAGTGTCAACTTCCATATGGTCGGGTGGTTGACTTTGATGATTTCTCATAATCCATATAGGATTATATGATGGAGACAGCGAAAAGGGAGCCGAAACAAGTGTTGACTCAACACCTTGATTTTGAACCATTATTCCTCCTAATGAGGAGAATGCTGTCGGCGGAAGCGGATGAGACGGCCTAGGAGGCAAGTCCTCTAAATTGTAGAGGTGTGGTGATGATAGTGGTGAAGTAAATAAAATATTTCTAGGAACTAATGGTGATGGTTTAGTGGAGACGATATTGTTTGGCCTAGGAGGTATGGTGGTGTTAGGCATAGGTAGTTTTGTGGGTACTATCCTTTTAGGAATTGGTTTGATTGGATGATGAAGGATTCTCTCATTTGTTGGTTTGACGGGAGATGATTCGGTTGAGGAGATTTCGTGTATAACACGAGCCTTTTTCATGGGTGGTTCTTTGGTGGATAAGTTATTACTTGGGTTTTTCTCATGATGGAATGGTTTCAAGAGCTGAAAGTTAGAGTGAGAGTGATGACTATGGAGGTCCTAACAAGGTGGTTTATAAACTAAGAGATTTGGCAAATGCATTTAAACTTTAAGCCACTAGGAGTCATTGGAATGTGATGATTGACATGCACAAGAGTCAACTTCAGAGGTTGGACTGGTCTAGGAACTCATTTAAGATGAGATGGAGTGTTTGAGTTAGGAAGATGAGTTGAAATGATTGTTTTAGCAAGATTTGACCTATACTGTCATCCGGATCCCACGGTTCCTTTCTCAGAGGGATCCGTCTAGGCTAATCCTAGGGATCCGGCTATCAGTAGCTATGAAGGAGTGGAAATGATGTTTCTAAAATCTAAAACCTATAACATCTTGAGTGTTTCAGTCTTCCTAAGTGTCTTAAATGAAGGAGTGCTTTAGTACTTGAAGGAGGTGAGTGATGTAGCTATTAATTGTCTTTTGTGGAAGGATTGGAACTTTCATGAGTACCAATGAATGAGCAAGGATGACACTAAATAGGAGAGTGTCAATTGAAGCTAAATGATCCTAGAGATGAGGTTGTGACTTAGGATTGTGTTTTGGAAAATATCCTAATGGTTTTGAGATGGAAAAACTAGGATTTGATTAACTTTGATCAATTTTGAGGTGAGATTGATTTATGATCAATTTTGTTATAAAAGATATTTTTTAACCTAGATGTGAAGGGTAAAGATATGAAGTGTGAGTTTTGAGAGCGGAAGAGTGATGGATTAAAACAAAGTGATTGTTCGATGTGAGTTGGAATGAGTAGGAAAAATCAACCTATCTTGATAAAGTCTTAATCTACCTTAAGACACTATGCTTAGCTTAGTGTGAGGTGTTCTAAGGATGTGCTTGACATACAATGCTTGCAATTGCATTTTCTGTTTTGCCGGATCCCACGGTTCCCTAGATGTAGGGATCCGTTTAGTACAACATTTGGGATCCGTCTATCTGCTAGACAGAACCTTTACTAAAGGTATGCAATGATCTTGACAATGCATTATATTCTAAGTTTTGTTTAAAGGAGTTCTAAAAACTCTGATATCAAATGTAAGATGTTTATTTCATGAAAGAAATAGGATTACATTGATAAATAATGAGTAGAGTAGAATTGATCCTATTTGACTATTCTAGGTTCCTTGAGTGTCTTCGCTAGGAGGATCATTATGTGATTGATGGGTATTGGTGGAATCAAGAATGAAGAACGTCTTCATGAGAGATATGTTTAGCGGTTCCATCATCTTGTTCACAAGTACGTACAACGGACTTTGAAATTGAGGATGGAAGTGCATAACATTGTGATAGAGGCGTGTCAAGAACATTCCATAAGGGATGAGTTTATTCTTGGAGCCTTGAAGATTTGCAATTCGCCTTGCGAAGAATGTATGGTTGTTGTGTTAGCAAACAGTGCAACATGTGAGCACAACAAGCGGGAAGAATATCTCGATTTCCCCTAAGACTCCAAACATTTTCACGTAGAATGAGAGCAAGAGGCTTGTACTCTTCTCGAATATCCCGTGTATGGATAATGTTTGGATTGGAGTAATATGGTCGAGGTTTGCATATTATGCACGTTAAATCTTCCGGAGAGGGTATGTGTGAACAATATGGACTATTTTCTTCACGAAAGTTGAAGAGAGAATCAAGAGACCAATCTTCGGTGAAGGCACTTTGTCCATGATTTGGAATCCGGAGAATGTGAGCAAAATGCCCAAGGGTTAGAGTGAACTTTTGGTTTTTGATGTAAAACCAAAGAGATAGAGAGCGATCCTCGTTACGAACGAGTTCGACTTGACGGAAGAATTCCATTATGAACCTTGGACATATCTTCTCATTGATTTCAAGAAGACATTCTAGTCCTATGGCTCGGAAGGAGGTATTGATACCTTCTTCGAATTGTAGAGGGGTGTCTACAATACGTCCTTCATGGAAGTGACGGTTTTCGAGATTATTGAACCCACGGACATGATTGCCAGGTGTATTGGGCTCAAGGGAGATGTTCGGGGTGTAGACGCTAGTGAGTGAAAAATCAAACTCGTATTCATGCGTCATAGTTGAACCTATAGAAGTGATGGGTTAATAGAAGGTGATGTTTATGGTAAACCTATAATAATCTAACGTTTTTACTAGATTTTATTAACAATGGTATTTAACACTTAATTAACTCATGGTTTTGAAATTCTAGTGGATTATTACTTTTAGAAAGATAGTGGTTTTTAATCTTGTATAAAAACTGTTTTCCAGTAGGACGGATCCCATGGTTCCTTTACAAAAGGGATTCGGTTAGTATATCTTCCGGGATCCGTGGATTTGTAGTAACAGACACAGATTTGATAAAAGGTTTTACAGTTTTTATACCACGAGATATATTTTATCCTACATTTTCTTATAGCATGCATACATGATCTCTAATGTATCACAAAAATATAAAACATATAAATCAAAAGGAATGATAAACACATAATAGTAACCTAGATAAACTAGATTAATAATATTGCATTTCAATACTAAGAATGATACAAAGGATTGGGTATATGACCCCAATATAGATTAATAACACAAAGTAAATGTCTCCGTATGTGAACTTCATCATAGGGAACACAAGTGCGATGAGTGTTAGGGCGATGAGCACGAGTGCGATGTAAACCATATTGATGACGGATCTTCTTGGTTTCGGATGAGATGGAGTGAGGAGGAAGATGAAGTTTTTTAAATGAGAGGGAATTTTTAAAATTGGAAAATTTTAAAAAGTGAGGATTGAATAAAGTGGGTGTCGAGTGAGATTATTAATAGGGAAGGAGGAATATTGAAATTCGTGTTTTTGTTTTATTATAGGATTAAAAGAAATAAAACATATACTATGATTATAGACAAAAAATGTAACACGTATGAGAGAAAAAGGCTTCCTAACGAAGCTTCATATAGATCATGTGTAAACATAAAAATCTACTCAAATAAATACCTAACACATAACACTTATTTACTAAACTAATATCATTCAGATATAAGTGGAAAGTCATACCTCGAGTGCACTTAGGAATGTCTTTACAAATGACAGATGTCACTTAGACGATTCCCGCTCCTTTGCGTTTAAGATACCTTCTTAAGGAAGGTATTCTTGTTACCAAGCGTCTCCTAAAGCTTGGTGGGTATGAGTTTTGACTAATCAACATCACAAAGAAGATTAGTGCAATTTAAATGAAAAGATATATATATATATATAAAAAATGTTGTTATCAACTTAACATCCAAACATATAGTTTTTGAAAAAACATGGTGTTTGTTTTTATGAAAAACCTTCTTTGTAGTTTTCAATTAACTATGGATCGTATCAAGTTTTTAAAGTACAATATACTTCAAGAAACTTGGTAACGAAGCTCTGATGCCAATTGTGGAAAACTAGAAGGGGGGGTTGAATAGTTTTACCAATTAAAACTTCCTTTTAAACTATTTAGATAGACTTATGTCAATCTATTTGGTTGTGTGTGTTGGATGTTGATAAACAAGCATATAAAGATATGTAATGAAAAGATAAGAGTAAGAAGCACAAAACCACAACGCGAGTATTTATAGTGGTTCGGCTACAAGGACACCTTCTTTGCCCTACTTCCACTCCCCAAGTCACCTACTCGAGAGTTTGTAAACACTACACCAATCTCCTTATGGCGGAGAAGCCTTCACAACGTCGCTTAACCTTTTTCCGGTACTATGCTAAATACCGAGTTCTTTCACACCAAGGCGAACCACACCTACACAACGTCGCCTACCCTTTATACGGTGCTAGGCTAACCACCGAGTTCTTTCACACCTTAGGTGAACTACACCTTCACAACGTCGCCTACCCTTTATTAGGTACTAGGCTAAGCACCTAGTTCCATTGCAATGGAGGAAATACTACCACACTACACCAACGACTAATCCCAAAGAAGATCTACTCCTTTACAACATCTTCAAGGACATCAATATCCTTGGATCTAATGCTAGTCTATCTAGTACATCGAAAACACACCATATCGAATGTACATCTAAGGCACCTTTCACTAATGCCTTTTACTAGAGCTACAAGACACCTTTCACTAATGTCTTGTGTCTTTACTTCGAAGCACCTTTCACTAATGCTTCAAGTCTTGACTTCTAAGCACCTTTCACTAATGCTTCTTGTCTTGACTTCTAAGCACCTACCACGAGTGCTTATCCAATAGACGATAGATACCCTTCACTAATATCTTCGTCTTGACACTTGAGACATCTTTAACACTACGCTTCTTTGAAGAAAGAAAGGGATCATCAACAAGAGGACTTCAATAGCCTTGATGATGAGGAAGCTTGGCAACTCATGGACTTGAGCTTGCTCAACTTCAAAGGTGGTGATCTTGCCTTTAAGAGGAACCTATAAGATCACACAAAAACAAGACTACAAACATAGATCTCTTGGATCTAAGGTTAGTGAGATTTAACTTAGGGGAGAAAGTATGTTGGAGATGGGTGAGAAATAATGAAGAAATGGCTCACTATTTATAGAGAAAAATCCTACTGTTTCCCCAGATCCCACGGATCCCTTCCACTTGGGATCCGGCTAGCACAAAGCCAGGGATCCGTGGAACGCTCCTCTTTGCCCATGGGTATTTTTGGTTATGGGTCATGGGTCATGGGTTACAGGTTGATCCATGGTTTTCTTTCTAGATAGAATGTATCTTCAGGATACAATGAACTTGGTTAAGTGGTATATATAAAACCATGGGTTATGAGTCAAAACCATTTGCTAGTATTTACCCATTTAGTATATACTTGTATTTACCCAATTTAGCATACACTTAGTTTTTACCCATTTTAGTATACTTAGTTTAAGTATATGTTTAACCCAATATGTAAACACTAGTTGTTGTACATATGTATCTAAATCATAAAATCACTTATACTAGTTTTAGTGTTTTATGTGAAAGCGTAAGTGTGTTAGAAAACTATTAGTTCAAACCATTTACGTATTTTATTTGTTTCCTTAAAATGATCTTACTTTTGTTATCGACAAAACATTAGAAGATCATAAAATATAAATAAACGTTTTTACGGCTTATTTGTATTAACAGTCTTCAAGTGTATATTGAAAATCTACAAAACAAAGGTTAGAAAACAAGTATATGATGCATAATTTCCTACAAATAAGACTCAATTTAGTAAGCAATTTTTTTTCTGTTGCACGAATCCCAAGGTTCCTCCCTGGGAGGGATCCGTCTAGGCCAAAGTGAGGGATCCGGAACCTGCATTCTCAATTCAACAATGTGGATGTAAAATGTGATGTTAACATCAAATTGAGTTATGTATTAAGGCACCAAACATATTCTCAAGACAATATGGCATATAACATGTAATTTCATTCAATAAAAATACAAGAAATGATATACATATCTCTAAAACTAAGAGAATGACTTAAACATGAAATATGATTCCTAATAAATCTAAGTTAGTCTTAAGACTAGAACACCACTTGAATCCTTAAGCTTAGGAGTGTTTAGTTTTGTTTACCTCATAGAAACGTTCGAGGTGATGATAACACATGAAACATAGCTCTTCACATAGTTCATGTACAAAACCTTCAACATGTTGACAATGATAACAATCTTGTCATGGCTTGGAAGTGGTGGTGGTAGAAATGGAATGGTTTGAGATGGAAGGTTGAATGAGGAGAGTTGAGGATTCTCAAAAGAAAGAGGGATTTGTGGAGGTACATTTGGAGGTGGATCAACTAAGGGTATCTACTTCCATGTGATCGGGTGGTTGAATTTGATGATTCCTCATAATCTAAAAGGGACTATTCAAGGGTGATGGAGAAACGGATACCGGTGCTAATGTCGTTTCAACACCATGGTTTTGTTGTTGCGCTATTCTCTCTATTGAGGAGAATGTTGGCAATGGTGGAGGATGAGATGGCCTAGAAGGCAAGTCCTCTAAGTTGTAGAGGTGTGGAGATGAAAGTGGAATGGTGAATGATATGGCTCTAGGCACAAAGGGTGATGGTTTAGTGGAAATAGGGGTGTTTGGTTTAGGAGGTATAGTAGCGTTTGGCAATGGTAGTTTTGTGGGAACAATCCTTTTGGGGATTAGTTTGATTGGTTGAGTTGGTTGAGGGGAAATCCTAGCGTTTGTGGATTTAACGGGTGATGATTCAGTTGATGAAATTTTGTGAACAACACGAGCATGTTTCTTGGGTGGTCCTTTGGTGGAGGAGTTGGTACTAGGAGCTTTCCTCATGATGAAATGATAAAGATTAGTGAGATAAAGGTTTCTAGTAGCTGAGAATAAAGTTGTGGATGGTGACTTAGAAGTACTAACAAGGTGGTTTATAAAGGGAGGGAATTGGTAAGTGAATTTAAGGCTTAAACCACTAAGATCCTTCAAAATGCAATGATTTGCATGCACAAGAGTCAACTTCAGAGTTGCACTGACCAAGGAAGTCAATTAAAACAAGATGGAGTGTTCAAGTTAGCAAGGAAAGCTTGAAATGATTGTTTAGCTAGGATTAGTTAATTCTGTACAGCCGGTTCCCACGGTTCCCTCAATGAGGGATCCTTCTAGGCTTAACCTAGGGATCTGGCTCTCAGCAGCCAAGAAAAAAGAAAAATGATGTTTGTAAGGTCTAGTACCTATACATTTTGAGTAGTTCAGTCTTCTTAGGTGTCTTAAATGAAGAGGGTCTTAAACGATCAAGAGAAATGATTGATGGTAGCTCATGATTGCCTTTTATGGAAAGAAATAGGACTTTATAAGCACCAATGGGTGATCAAGGATGACACTAATAGTTTTGAAAGTGTAATGTGGAGTCAAATGATCCTAGAGATCAGATGGTAGCTCAAAAGAAATTTGGAAAATTCCTTAAAAAATCATGATAAATGAAAAACTAGTTTTTGGCCTATTTTGGGGTAAGAATGACTAAAATCAATTTGCTAAAATTGAAAGAAATATCTAACTAGGTGTTTAGAGATGTGAGGAACAATGTGTGAGTATTGGAGCGGAAATTTGGTGAGTTTTGGTGAAGTGATAAATCAAAAACACCTTGAATGTGATCCTAAGTTAAATATGAGTGAGTGTGAGACCTACTGAGCTTGAAGAAGACTTGGGTGATCCTAAATAATCATGTTTAGCTAGTATGATATGGTATCGGGTAATGGTTTTATGTATGGAGGTCTGTAAATCCATTTCTGTCTGCCCGGATCCCACGGATCCCTTGATGGAGGGATCCGGCTAGTTCAAAGTGAGTGATCCGGCTACTACAGATCAGTTTCTTTACAGAGAGTGTGCAGATTTTGTACTAGATGATGCATACTAATACTACAAGTTCCTACTGTAAGTAAACATCAAATAAGTAAATATCTCGCACAATCATAACATAAAGACGAGTAATAGTGATAATATTCAAACATAGAAGTAACAAGGTGAATCTTGCACAAACATAAGTATACATTGTTTAATGATCATAAAATATCTAAGATAACCATAAAGACACGCATAATGTCTCTTTCGTCAATCTCTTCTCTTCTTCTTTCCCGAAGTCATGAGGTAGTGAGTAAGGCATTTGATCATCCCCTTTGTTTGCTTGAATTCTTCAGACTCATTTGGAAGAGTGGGAAGTCGTTCAAAGTAGGTCATGGGGTCGATTTGGAAGTTGGAAATGGGATTGACTTCTTATTCATCTTCGTTCGAAGAGTCCGAGAGAGCACGAGGCCTTTTCCCATTGATCATGAGCCGTTTAGAAGGTTGTTTGGTAAGTGGTACCATGACATGGTTGGCAAGAAAATGATCATCGTTGATAGGAGAAGGTTGCATTACACTAACATACTCACAAAGTCGTGTTAGGAGCATACCATAGGGAAGTACCATGTTGTTGACTTTGAACGCCCCTACCATTCTTTTCACCATATAATAGGCAAGGTTGAATGGTCTTTGGTGGATGAGACAATAGATCATTTGGACAAGTCACGCATTGGGATGGTCTTTGTTCCCGACCAAGCAAATGACATTTTCTCAAAGAATTTCTTCCCACTTTTTGTAAATGCGAATTATCTCGGAGAGTTCCATTTGAAAGCGATCACGATGAATGAGTTATTTGTTGCGGTTGAGGCGAGATTGGTCGGCTCTTATCTTGAAGATGGTGTCTCGAACAATTACGGGGTCATCAAGAGAAGTGTGATAGATTGGTTTGGGATCTAGTGCAAAGGATTGATCAGATATTTCCCAATCTTGGGAATATGTTAGGAATTATATTTAAAGTTGATAAGACAAAATACATGAAAGATGAAGGACTGTTGAAGACAAAGAAAGACAAGGGATCTACTTGGCAAAGAAGTATTTATTATCTAGTCCCTTATAGTCATTTGTAACCCTAGTATCTTTATTATATAAAGAGATACAGGGAATTAGGTTTTAAGTGTGTCAAACAATATAAACATCAGACAAAGGTGTATGTGTGTGTAGGAAAACCCAGGCGTGGGTTGCCTAGGGTTTTGATGAAGTTGACTTGTAGTTTTACAGCCTCAAGGATCATTGATCCCTGTTGTGTAACCGTCTTAGAGTTGATCATCTAGGATTGGGGCTGTAGATGTGTTTTGTAGAACACATGATGATGACGAAGAAACCTTAACAATAACAATGATAGTTTGATTATTCCGCTGTGCATATATTTATTGTTCATTGTTATTTGTGCTTATTGATAATCCTAGATAAGGTCTAAACAACCTCGAGCATCGATTCTAACATGTGGTATCAGAGCGGGTGGCTCTTGATATCTAGGATCTACAAGGTTTCTCGAAGAAAATTGCGAAAAGATGAAGAAATTCGAATCTGAAAATTTTCGTATAGGTTTCTGCAACACTGTTTTGTAACGATCATAACTTTTTCATTAACCGTTGGATCGTGACGAAATTTTAAGTGGACGTTCTCTATATACCCATCTAACTTTCCACCGAATGGATCGTCGATATGAGCTTTTATGCGAAAGTTATTCACTTTCGAAGTTGGCTGCTGACAGAGTTTTTCAAGGTCGAATTTTAGGGTTTTTATGATCTCAACTTCTTTGATTTCGTGCGTACTTGTTCTAAATTCATAATGGAAGTTGGTTATATTATTTTTGATGCCCTAATCTCTTGTTATTAAGTAAGCAGGTTTGGATCTTTATGCGATTTGTTTAACAGTTTGGCAAGATTAAGTTGTTAGGGTTTTTGTGATAACCTAACTTAGAATCAGTTGGTGGGCTTCAAGATGTAATTCAATCTGTGATGGAGGTTATGTGAGAATGGATAAAATGGTGGATACAAGGCTACATGAGCCTGGTTTAAAATCTTTAAACGCGGTTATATGTTTTTGATCTTTAAAGTCGCTAATCTTATGCTACTGCTACTTCTTCGTTACCACTGCTATCACTCGCGAGTTACCACTGCTAGCATGATTGGTTTCCACTGCTCATGAGTCATTACCACCGCTGGTGTTTATCGTTTCCACTGCTAGAACTCGTTACCACTGGCACCTTATCCGTTTCCACTGCTAGTATGAATTGTTACCACTGCTACAAGTCTCGTTACCACTGCTAGTGATAGTTTCCACTGCTAGCTTTCTCGTTTCTGCTGCTTATTGTTTGATTATTTTATGGTACAATGAGGGGTTCAAACTGTTGTGAATATAATCCGGTTAGTACTGCTTGTGGCGTCCCTGAAAGTATTTTTGTACTGCTAGCATTGCTCAATATTAGACGATACATGGTTTTTGATTCTCGTGTGGTTTTGGATTTTAGGGGAAGTCGAGCATGGTGATTGTTATGGATGTTGGATGACACACACATGTTATTGGTTCACATACAGGAGTTTGGTTGTTTGGTCTTCAATGTTTTAAAATGTCTCGTATTTGGTTGCTATTGAAGAAGTGATTACGAAGAAGGTTATTTATCACTTATTTGAAGGTGAAGTGGATTTCTTAGATGCGTGTTCTTATTTTTGTGCATTCTTATTGTGACAAAGAATTGACAAAACACTTAAAGGAGTTACGTTATTGTGCTCAGTGATTATTGTCAAGGGATTACGGTCTCCCTATACATGGGTATGCGTTCGGAGTCATATGGCTTGTACAAGACATAAGACATATGTTTGGATTATTCTACTTCTTCAACAAGTTTGTTATATTTGGTTTTCTTCACAAGTGATCATTACAAGGAGCTTACAGATTTGAAGAATCTATAAGATGGTTAACACATGGCTTTCGGGGGAAGCTTATTGGTCAATGTTTAACCATCTACATGCATCATTCGAGGGGAATATTTTTACTCTTGTAATTCATTATTATTACTTTTGGTTTAAGTATCTAGTGTCTTAAGTTCATTTGTAGTTGCGGAAAACTTCATGGTGGGTAATTTGAGACATTAGATGGTTGAATTGGAAGTGTGGTGATGATTTGTGATGGTCAAGATCAAAGTTGCTTATATTCACGGTTCTCCTAATTGAAGATGACAAAAAGGGGAATAATATTTACATAGAATATTGAAACTTAAAGATCCTTGGTAATATTGCATGTTTAAGGGGAAGTTTGTTTATCTTTCATGACATACTTGTTCGTGCTTATTTGGTTTTGTCATTATCAACTAGGGGAAGATTGTTAGGAATTATATTTAAAGTTGATAAGACAAAATACATGAAAGATGAAGGACTGTTGAAGACAAAGAAAGACAAGGGATCTACTTGGCAAAGAAGTATTTATTATCTAGTCCCTTGTAGTCATTTGTAACCCTAGTATCTTTATTATAAAGAGATACCGGGAATTTAGTTTTAAGTGTGTCAAACAATGTAAACATCAGACAAAGGTATGTGTGTATGGGAAAACCCAGGCTTGGGGTGCCTAGGGTTTTGATGAAGTCGAATTGTAGTTTTATAGCCTCAAGGATTGTTGGGAATTTTAGAAGTTCTTACTGATGAAGTTCTACTGACAGGTTCCTACTGAAGCTATTGATGGTTTCTGCTGATGATATGGTTCCTGCTGATATTGTATTTCTTCGGATATAGTTATTCAGTATTAATTTGTTAGGATTTGCATGAGCTATTTTAGGTAGTAATATGCATTTATTTTATTTTTATTGATTTTTTAGGGTTCCTTGTGTATAAAAGGAACTGATGTCTTTTGTATTAGAGAACTCTTGGAAAAACAAACAGTCCAGGAAAAACATTTTTTGAGAGAGAGTAAGAGAGATCCATAGAGGATCATTCTTTGATTAGAAAAACCTTGTTGGTAACTTTGATTGTGTCAATTATTATTCCACTGTGCATTCAATCAATTGATGTTATTCATACCCTAGTTGAGTCCGGATCCTAGGTTTCAACAATTGGTATCAGAGCGGGTGGCTCTCGATCTAGGGTTTATAAAGGTTTTCTGTAATTAGGGTTATGCCCTAATTCATCTTCGGCAGCAGATTTGAAAAGAAAGCAGGCGCAAAAAGTTTTTCATCTCTTTGTGGTTTCGTATTGCAATTTGAAGACAAGAGTGCACGTGGGTTGGGATTCTCTATCATGCGATGTATGAATATTATGGTGGATCTCGAATTGTGATTGGTCGGTTCAGGTTTATTATTGTACTGATTATAATCGTTGGTCCCCACTCGGTTAATTGATACAAGTTTCGGATGGTGGAGATATAGACGAGGGACCCATGGTTGCAAATTAGTTTTGATTGGTTAGTAGTGGGTAAAGTGTTATTGATTAAAACGTTATTTGGATTGGTCAACTGTGCTATTCTCATATTGTTGAATTGAAGTGGTGAGTGAATATTTTTGAGGTCATATATTGCGGCGCATCTTGGTATTTGATTGGTCCCATTATATGATATTATATGGTATTATTGCTTAGTACTAGTCTGCGCAAGAGATTTTGATCTCCTTGGTGATTTAATTGGTACTGCACTCGTTATACATTGTCGTGGGGCTCGGTTTTGAGTAAACTGTTGCTACTGATTTTCATTGGTCCCACAGTGATAACTTTTCTGGTCACGTGATGTTCTGGTCCCACGATTATCAAGTGATTCAGGTTGTTGGTCCTCTTGTGGCATTTTAACTTGAGTGGGTCTCTTGTTTTTTTTCTACTGATAACATTACTTCATTCTTGCTGATCATGTGTGTGATAACGTAATGTTTGCTTCAACTAACTAAGTGATCACGTGGGCTTGCGCATGATATCAGTTATTAAGGTGGTCCTATACTCTACATCATATTGAAGATTTGTTATTGTTTGATCCGTCGTTTTCTTCGCAAAAGTGGTATAGTAAGATTCGATCAATTTACATCATTTAAAATGACAGAATTTGATAATAATAGGGATGATGTTATTTTTCCTTATTTGATGAATGATGAGTACGAGGTCTGGGCTAAGAAGATGAAACACTGGATCATGAATAATGATATGAATATCTGGAAGGTGATTCAAAATAGCAACAGCAAGAAAAGGACTGGAAGAGATCACGATAGACAAATAATTATTCTTCCTCCAACGACTACAGATGAACACATTGCTGTACAAAGAGGGTCAAAGGCCAGAACTACCTTGCTTAAATTTATTCCTGATGATCATGTAGCAGATTTTCGTTATATGGATGATGCACGTGGTATATGGAATGCTCTTAAAGCAAGGTATGGTGGAAAGGTTGAATTCAAGAAGAGGAGCAAGGAAGCGTATACTATTGATGATGCTGAAGAAATTGCAATGATGGGCATTACTTCTCAGGTACACAGTGGTATATTTGGTTGCAGTACTCAATATGATGCTCTTAAGTGTGAGTTTGATGATGTTAATGATAAATATAAAGAGCTTTTTATACAAGTCCAGGCCTATAAGAAAACAGTTAAAGCTTTAGAAAAACAAAAGGCTTGGTATGATCAAAACCAAATGGCTCTTGAGGAGAAAATAAATGTTTTGCAAAGAGACTTAGATAACAACACAAATAAATTAAAATTTAATATGAAAAAACATGTGGAGGTTGTTGCTGAAAAAGAGGGTCTTCAAGCTAGTTTAGATTCAGAGGTGGCTAGACATAATCAGTGGCAAGAACAGGCTAAAATCTTAAATAAACTGTGGAATAGCTCAATGTCTGTTAAAACTAAGATGGGGTTAGGTTTCAAGGACTGTATTGGTCCAGATGAGGTGTATGACCCCAATGACTATAGTGTTTTTAATTGTGTCACTGATGAAGAAGAGGGTAAATATAGAAAACCTGTTAAATACATTAAACAAGGTGAAATGCATTTAGTTCCTTCTTCTATAAATGGTATTGTTAAGCCACCCAACCCAGACTCTGACTCAGATGAATCACATATGTCTTATGGTCAAAAGTCCAATGACTTATCCAACACTGGCAGTAATTCTAACACATTTGACTCTTGTTCTCAAAATGACAAGTCGTCAGACCTAAAGTCCACTGACTATGCCTCATGTAATTCAAGTGAAAAGTCTGACTCACCTAGGCACACACCCAAGACCACACCCAAGTGCAAAGTTGTTAATGATGAGCCCAAAACAAAGACAGTTCCTTATTCTATTGAACACAATTTTGTTTCTAGTTCTGTTTCTGATAAGTTTATGTGTAATAAACAAAGTTGTGTTAAGAATGAGTCTTTTAAGAAGAAATCTTGTTTTGTGTGTGGTAGTAAACTCCATCTTATTAAAGACTGTGATTATCATGAGAAAAGGATGGGTGTTTCCTATGGCCAACATACCTTTAGACCCACATGGAATAACGTTGCTAGTATTCCTCCATTTGTTCCCAAAGCTGCACATGTGAAAGCAGATAAACCAGTTCTTACTGGTAAGCCAAAGGTGTATGCATCTGTTTCTACTGATAGGTTTAAAAGGCCTTTTCCAGTTCCCTCTGGTGGAGGATATTCTTCACCAGTTACTACTGGTTGGTGGACGAGTAATGCTAGACTTATGTCCTATAGACCTACAAGTTCTTATTTTCAGTCATATACACCTTATGTATCTCATATGAATATGGCACATGGTGGAGTAAGAGTGACTACTGCTGTTAAGCCCTCAACAGGTTCTTCTTGGAAAACTCAAAGGAAAAGTTCATTCTGGGTACCCAAGAACAATAGTCTTTGTCATGTGCATTGATTGAGAGGAGGCATAAGCCTAAGGGGAGGCTTATTGTTGTATTTTTTGTATTCTAACCATTTTTGCAGCTGTTGGATCCTCATAAGCCTTTCGGGAGGCTTAGTGTTTCTGCTGAAACTACATATTTCCTTGGTTTCTGCTGCTGCTTGATGGTATATTATCCATGTTTTATATTTTTCTTTCTTTCTTTATTTTCTATTTTTTGTCAAAAAAAAAAAAAAAAAAAAAAAAAAAAAAAAAAACTAACCTGTCTGTTTTCAGTTTTTACTCTTTCTTGCGTGCAGGTTTTGGTGTTGGTTAATTAGCACACAACTAATGGTTTTCATCTCACCATGTCTTGCTGACACAAGAGTTGACTAGCCCACAAGATTATGGCTTGTGGTAAAGGCTGCGGAAATCCATAAATGGTAATCAGTTCACCATGATGATAACGGCATTCCATCAAAGAGTTGGCTAGTCCAAAAGAAAACGGTTTTTAGTAAAGACATCTCAATTCCTTTGATAGCTGTAATGGTTTGCTCAAAACCATAGGGTACTCAACTCACCCATGTTTCATTACTGAGAGTTGAAATGGTCATCAATTCACCATGGTTGCTGCCCTTTTGGGTAACCAAAGGATTGGCTAGTCCTGAGCAAACGGCTACAGGTAAAGACATGTCAAATCCGTTTATAGCTGTGATGATTTGCCTAAAATCATTAGGGTTATCCAACACACCGATGATTCATGTTCTAAGTGTTGGACTGGTTCCTAGTTCACCAGGGTGATGTCATGATTCCACCAAAGGACTAGCTAGCCCAAGAGTGAGTAGCTACTTGGTAAAGGCTTATCCAATCTACTTATGATGCTGTTGATTCTGTTGCGGCTCAAAGATAGGAGTTGCTGTGGAATATTGTTCTTAAGAGATGGTTTTTAGTTGCTGCCGATATAGTCCTGGTTGCTGCTGGTTACTTTATTTTGCTGCAGAAGTTCAAGTTTCAATCCTCATGCTTTGGAAGATACACATCTAACTGGAAACTTGAAGTTAACCTAGTAAACTTCAAGTTTAGGGGAGGATTGTTGGGAATTTTAGAAGTTCCTACTAATGAAGTTCTACTGATAGGTTCCTACTGAAGCTATTGATGGTTTCCGCTGATGATATGGTTCCTGCTGATATTGTATTTCTTCGGATATAGTTATTCAGTATTAGTTTGTTAGGATTTGCATGAGCTATTTTAGGTAGTAATATGCATTTATTTTATTTTTATTGATTTTTTAGGGTTCCTTGTGTATAAAAGGAACTGATGTCTTTTGTATTAGAGAACTCTTGGAAAAACAAACAGTCCAGGAAAAACATTTTTTGAGAGAGAGTAAGAGAAATCCATAGAGGATCATTGTTTGATTAGAAAAACCTTGTTGGTAACTTTGATTGTGTCAATTATTATTCCACTGTGCATTCAATCAATTGATGTTATTCATACCCTAGTTGAGTCCGGATCCTAGCTGATGAGTGTGTAAATACTCATCATTTTTGGTCAAATCTGAACTTCAAAACATTTAAAAACGCTCAGAAATGCATCAAAATACTAAAAATATCTCAAAATTGCATTTTATATGTTTCAGATGCAAAATGTTTAAAATCAGATGAAAAATGAGCTAAGTTTGCATAATTGGCAGTTTTAGTCCCCCAAGTTTCAAAAGTTGTCAGAAATAGTCCCTGAGCACTTATTTTAAAAGAAAAGTCACCAAAGGCCCTTTTGAAATCATAAGTTGTCATAATTAGTCCTTTGGTGAAAAATTTCATAAGTTTTGAGAATTTACAAGTTTGGTCCTTCAAGTTTCAAATTTGGCAAAAATAGTCCTTGGAAGTTTGGAAATATCTTTAATGGTCCTTGTACTATTGAAACTTGGCAAAAGTGACCCTTGAAACAACTTTGAGGAATTGGCAGACTTGGTCCCTTGTTCTTTTGGTGAATTGCAAATATGGTCCTTGTTATTAAACAAACCAACCCATGACCCTTGGCCCCTATCAAAACAAGCCATGACCCCTGCCATACACCTTGTGACCCCCCCTGTTTTGACCCCCTGTCCAATATAACCACCCGGTCAAACACCCCAGTCAAACCATCTCCTTTTCCCTCCAACTTGTCTTCTCCTTCACCCACTGTCTGCAAAACCCTCTCCCATCACCTCACCTCCAGCTCACATACACCTCCCCTTATCCCTCCACCTCACCAAACAATCCAAAATGCATTAAATGCTTCTTGTAGATTGCACTCAACCCTCTCCACTGGCATATATCTTTTTCCCGCCAAAATCTCATCAATGGCCAATATGTCCTCAAGTGATCCAATGGCTGCAAATGCAAGTGGGATTTGCTCAGAATACAAGTGGGAGCAGTTTTGGTGTATAAAAAGAAGAAAGAGAAGCAAGAGAAAGAGTACTTAGTTTTTAATTTCATATGTATGTCGTTTTAAACTTTTCATGTCTTAAATAGGTTCTAAATTGTAATTTCCAGCTTTATTGTATTAAACTATGCAAGTTCAGTGAATTGTAATTTTTTTTAAGAATCAATTTCAAGTTCTCTCAAATTTCAGTTTTTGCATTTTTCTTATTTAAATCAGTTTTAAAGTTGCTATTATACTTAAGCTCCAAGTAGCTTCATTTTAATCCAAATAAGCTTATTTAAGCTGTTTATAGCTTTTAGTAAGCTTAAGAAACAGATTCAAGCAAATTTGGTGTTTGGTCAACAAAAGTCAACATGTGAAGAAATTTTGGCTAAGCAGTCATGGAAGTGGATATTGGTTGATGCAGAGCTGATTTGGGGTTGGATTGGATTAGAATAGTGTAGGTTGGTTCTGGTTTAAGCTGCAAAATAAGTTGGGACACTTGTGAGTTTTTATCTTATTTCCATTTCTAATTCAGTTTGCATAATCTGCTTGTGTTTGAATCTGTGGTTAGGATTAGCTGTTATCTGTCCATTAAGCTGTTGATAGATTACATTGATTCAGTTTCAGTGTTAGCTTAAGCTAATTCAGTAGGTAGACTAGTTAAAAGTTCAAAACAGTTAGTATAAAGTGTGTTTGGATCAGTTAGCTTGTTTGATCTTAAGCTTTGGTTTGTGCTTAAAATCTGTCTACTCAGTCTCAATTAGGTCCACTTGAATCATTTTAGTCATCACTTGTCACCAAAATTCACTCAAAGTCAAAATCACCATGAATCTGTCCTAATTTCATGTCTGTTGGAATTTTCATAGATCAAAAGCTTGATTTGTGTTTAGATATCAGTAGAGTAGCTTAATATAGCTTTATTTTAGCTTAATTCATCTCAATCAGTTCATAAATTGGAATCAAATCAGATTTTGGTCAAAATTATCAAAACTGTTAAGAAAGTCAAAGTGCAAAATGCAGTTTTCACCAAACTGGATAGATTTATCATAGTTTCATTATTGGTTCAATTCAAATGAAACTTTGGGTTTAAAAACTTCAGTTGGTCAAGTTTCTTAATCTTATTTTTGTTGAATTTTTGTAATTTTTTACAAGCTTCAAATCAGCTTGTCAAGTGGGTCAAAAGTGCCCTGTGCACACACTCAGCATACACTGAGTATGAGACAGGCACCTTGCAGACCTTGCATAGGTTTGGTTTTAGATCCTTAGGGTCTGAAACTTGGTTTAGAGGTAGTTAAGCTGGTGGACTTGAGGTCTTCAGTTTTGTTTTTCACATAAGCTTTTTCAATAAGCTTGTGCTTAAGCTTCAAAGTAGACAGAAAACTGTTGTGGGCACTTGAGTTTCTAATTCATCAAATCTGTTTAGCTTGCACTTTAGAGGTTTAGGCTAGTTGTACTTAGTTGCTTTTGAGTAGTTTTAGCATATTATAGCTTCTATGATAATTTGGTGCTCATTTGGTACCTCTAGCTTATTTTGAATGCTTATTTATAAGCACTTTTCACTGCAGCTTCATATTCTCACACATAAGCCATTGTTTTTATATTTTTCTTAGATTCAGAATATTAATTTAGACTTTTCCTGAATTTTTCATAATTTTCCATCACTGTTTACTATTTTTCCTCATTTAAATCAGTTTTTAGTACTTTTTAATTAGCCTTTATTGCAATTAAATCAGAAAAGTTTCAAAAAAATAAGTTTTCAATTTTCATAGATTAAGATAAATATAAAAAGTCAAAAAAATATTTTTCCAGATTTTTCTTAGTTAAATTTGTAATTTTTAGCAATTTAATTAGTTTTAGATAGTTTTTAAATCATAGAAAATAGAAAAATAATCAGAAAAATACAAAATTAGTTTTGAAAATTCTCTTTAGTTATTTTAGATTTTTCTAAATCATAATTTCATTTTTCTAGCTTTATTTCATATTTTCTTATATTTTAGGGTATTATTAAATAGGTAAAAATAGTTTTTAATTAATAATAATTAAATAAATAGTCAAAAAAATAATTTTCTTTTTCTCAAAATTTTCTCTTATCATTAGGTTTGTAAAAATGTCATTTTTATATTTTTAGGATTAATACTATTTCAATTTCACATTTTCTTTTGTACGTTACGTAGTTTTTAATTTAAATTTATAAAAGAAAAATCAAGAAAACGTCATTTTAAAAATAGTGATAGCGTTTATTTAATATAATTTAGTTCTTTAATTTTCTTTCATTTTTCCTTTGTCATCTTGTATCAATCATAACCCTTTTCCCGTTCAAATTCACCCGATCACTATACGTTTGGTGATTCAGTGCACAGCTCGTTGGGACTTAACGACCTGGGGAAACACTATACTCCTCTAGATCTTCATTGCATTGGTGTCTGAGCTGTTTGAAGTTTATTACGGTTGACCATTCACAAGTGGTTAGCTTGTGTGATAAAACTTGACGGTTTGGGAGCCGATCAAATTTTGGCGAGCCTGCCGGGGAGCTGTGCTAATTATCTTACGCTTAGCAGATTAGTGATTTGAATATTCACTCCTTGTTCATACCATCTATCTATATCTATATATGTTTTCTTAGAAAAAAATCCAAAAACCCAAAAACATCTTAAAACATATAAAACACAAAAATATTTTTCTTTTTGTCTCTACATATATATATCACCATAAAACTCAAAAAAAGAATTCTTCTTTTCCCATTTTCATAATTCCCTTCCTTAACTCTGAGATTTCTTAGAGTTAACTCTAGTGTATGCGCACTCGCTCTTCTAGATCTGTAAGCCCATTTCGTGAGCTTGTCAGGATTCCAAGAAGGCGTGTCCGTAGACGTTCTGCTCCATCAGTCGGATCTGAGATCCGGACTGCTCACACTACTTCCGTTATCATGGCGGAAGAACGTCCTATGTGTGAGCTTCTCCAGGCACCCATCGACGGGTATGGAGATGCTATTGTTATCCCAGCCATTGTGGCTGAAAATTTTGAACTCAAAACCGGGTTACTAAATCTGGTAACCTCAAGTCAATTCTATGGTTTTGAGAGGGATGATCCTCATGCTCATATTCGATGGTTTAACAAGATTGCATCTACCATCAAATACAAGAATGTCCCTACAGATGCTGTCAAGCTTCTTCTGTTCCCATTTTCCCTTGAGGGGCAAGCCCGAATTTGGCTTAAAAAACAACCCCCTCAATCAATCGAAACATGGGAAGACCTGGTGAAGAAATTTGTGAACGAATTCTATCCACCTTCTAAAACCACGAGTCTTAAAAATGAAATCATCAAATTCACACAAAAGTTTGATGAACCCTTCAGTGAATCGTGGGATCGTTTTAAGGAGTTGCTCCGCAAATGTCCTCACCACGGTTTCTCCGAGTTAATGCAACTCGATACTTTCTATAATGGAGTGAGTCAATCTGATCAAGATTCTCTCAATTCCTCCGCTGGAGGAAATTTCTTGAGCAAAACTGTAAAAGAAGCTTTAGCGATCATTGAAAACAAGTCTAAAGTCCGCACTGCACGAAGCAAACCGGTTGTTTCCCAAGTCAGTGTTGGTCCTTCTACTTCATCGCCCGTGAGTCAATCTAGCACCGATGCTAAGATTGACAAACTCACGGAAGCAATTCAAGCTTTGGTTCTCTCCAACCAAAAGAAAGTTTCTTTTCCACAAACTTCACCTCCTGCTGAAGTTAAGAAAGTGGAAGTCTGTGTTACTTGCGGTGGCCCCCATGCCTACTACAACTGTATGGCCACCGATGGTAACCCTTTTGAAGCAAACGCTGTGGGCGGGATTTCTAATCCAGGAGGCAACCAATACCGTGCTCCTATAGACCCGAACCACCGTCCTTGTGACAACCCGTACTTTCAGGTCATTTCTCGACACAGTTCATGTCTCATTATTTCAACATTTTTTTTAGTAAACTTGGTTTACTTGTTTCAAATTCGCGTAACCTTGGAGGTTTAGCGGCGAATTCATGATCATGACATCACGTACATTTCATATGGACTATGATTAGTCTACATTTCATTGACATCATGTGCATCTCATTAGTTCATTCACGACATTCCATTTTTCACTTTCAATGCGTAATTTTTATATTTAATAATCTTTATCGCGTGAGTTTTTATTTTGTATATTTAATCCATTATTTTCAAAAATGATCCCGAGGTATTTTTAAACTTACATTTAGTTTATAAAAACTATATTTTTAGTTTTCCTAGTGTTTCAAATTTATTTGGTACATTAATTGTTAAAGTTTAATTATTACGTCGTTTTTCTTAAAATTATACGATAATTATTTTTATCACTTACTTTTCACAAGGAAAGTATTTTTACAATTTTTATCACCTCAATACAATCTATTTTGATTTACTAAAAACTTACTTGTACCTAAAGACTACCTTTTACCTTACAAGTTACAACTAATTACACATTTTTATTTAACAAGTTTTACACAAATTTATTTATACAAGATTTAAAAAAAAAAATATATATTGGAGAGACAAACCCTCCCCAAAAACCGGCCAAGGGGAGGGTGTGTAATAAATGTTGCATGGTTTGTGATTATACATGTTTTCACTCTTTCACTTAAAAGTCTTACACTCAAATTATTTCACATACATCTCATTCTTATCAAAGTGTTATACAAAATTTTCTCTCCTTCCTTTTTGGTTCTCATAACCGGTCACCATCTTCAAGCTCAAGGGGATCAAAGTTTTTGCAAAATCAAGTGTTTACAACCTAGATTATATCCTTTATATGGTTTTGAAATAAAAACCAAGGATATTTAAGTTAATCCTTGTTACTTACACCTCTTCATTTTCACTAGTAAGCATGTTTTATTCATTTTCAAGTTTCCTTGTCATTTTCATATGTTTCTCTTCATTTTTGGAGCTTATATGCATGTTATGTGATTTATACCATTTATTCATGATTTTAGAAGTTATATATACAATATGGTCATCCTATAATTACTCCCATGGTATTCTTTGGTCTTGATGGTGATTAGGAACCCATGACACCCTAAGAAGGTGTATGGTAGGATTAGATTAGTTTTGGAGTTGATTTGAAGGGATTAGAATAGGTTTTGTCCGAGAAAAACTATTTTCGATAACTATATTTTGTGTTCTGTCCTTAAATCGAATTTCTGGAAAAACCCACTGTTGGTACGAGATTTTGGCCTTGGTATTTAGAAAATATACTTTAAAACGAATCCGTGGCCTTTTGAACGGATGAAAACGGACTTATAACGAAGAAGTTATGGATTTTTAAAGTTTGACGACGAAACGTATGTTTTTCTGAAAAATCAGCTTGCTGTTTTTACATATTTCGGGTCAAAAACGAGCCTTAAGCTTCACAAATTATTTCGACTTATCAAAAATATATTAGTTTACTTCGATACGAAGCTAAGGACATATTTTACGTAGAAAACGGATTTAAAACGACAAAGATATGGCCGTTTTCATAAAGTTGCCGTAAATATTATTTCTGAAAAACTATATTATTTTTACGTTACAAGTATTTCATTAGCTGTAAGGGCTATGTTTGCGGCTGTTTTTAACCATGATGCAAAACTTTTTAGGACGAAGTGTCTTCTAGTAAAATCAAGTTCATCGGCCATATTTTTCAAATCAAAAAGCTGTTTGTCAAGCGGAGTTTTAGTGAATTAATTACGGATGTTCAAACTTGGCCGAAACTTATTTTCTGCACACAATTAGCAAAAACCACCATCTTTAGCCTTGGATATCTTTATGATCGAGACCTTTTGGACGAAAACACCTGAACTGAAACTTTTAGATATCGATACAAATTTTCCAAAACCGTCGAGTTCGTTCTCTAACGATCGACGTACACCGTTTTACGACTACTTTTCCGGAGTCATTTTTGTTGATTTCATGATTTTTCCGACGACATTGTTTTGCGACGAAAAGTGCTAATTTCACCAAAAATCATTATAAAACCATTGTAGGATGACCTTTTGACGTAAAAACATGTAAAGTCATTTTTGAAGGGTCAAGACGTCAAAAGAGTATTTTTCGTCGACGAGTAATATTTTCAAAAACCCGTAAATGGTATAAATAACATACGAAGTGCATGCATAACATTACATTGCAACTCATGACATATCATATCATTGATCATAGGTCCCGGTTGACGCATTACATTAAACCTCAGTGTACTCACTTTTGCCGTTATTCCAGTTTATCCAAGTGAGTTTTCATAGCCCCGTTTTTACATGCTTTCGATTATTTTCAAACCCACGGGGGAGAATACATTGCACTACATTTTTTTTTGTACGATACCAAGTATGTTAAATTCATTAAATTGCTTAAGTTACCGCATTTGCCAATTTGAAAGTCCCCATTACTTGAACATGAACCGTTAATCTTTGAAGCGAGGATGAGTGGATAGATCTATCGAGGGTGACGCCTCCATCCGGGTTGGTGAATCCCAACCAGGCAAACGGATGCATTTCATTTGATGGTATTACGGAGTTGTCTGGCAAACACTCTGCAGGGGCATACATTACTGAACAGTCTAGTTTCGGGGTCATGGGCTTAGAGCAATTGTAACATTATTTTTACGTGACTGGATTGTCATGCATGGTCTATACTTGTGTAGTCGTATAAAACATTTACATAAACCTATGATTTCTCACCAACATTATTGTTGACGTTTTTAGCAATGTATTTTCAGGTAACTGAGGCTTTCATCATGACATGATTTAGGGACCTACATTTTGAGTCGCGGCGTCGACTTACATTATGTACATTATGGCACTTTATTTCAAAACATCGTTTGGATTTGTAACATATTTGTATTTCCTCAAACTTTGTAAACCTTTTGGGACCGATGTTGTACTCTGATTTGTTTTTATGAAATATCCAACGATGTGTTTTTAAAACGACACTTTAGGTCGTTCAATATAACTGTGATGTGGTGCTATGACAGTCAAGCCCCCAGGAATTCCATTCCGCTGCAAAACAGGTAAATTGGGGGTGTGACAGATTGGTACCAGAGCTACAGTTATAGAGAACTAGGTTGCATCATTGACCCTAGACTATAGCTACATTATCATAGCATCTCATCATTTCATCATAGTACATGTTCATTGTTATCATGCGGATTCACTTACACTTTGTTCGAGATTATTTACATTTATTTCACATCGGTTGTCACAGACATGTCTTCAGATTCTCACCCTATCACCATATCATCGGACTCTAGCTCGGATGATGTTCCAGCTAACCCCATCCTGGATGATGATTCATCACATTCCACTGAGATTGTATCTTCCATTGGATCCACTGCAGCCTTCCCACTGATCATGACCGACACCGAGACCGAACCCTTCGAGGAGGGCGAAGTCGCACCCACACCTCACGTTAGCCCAGTTCATAACCCGTTGCTCGCACCATCACCACCACCAGCACCACTGCCAGTACCATCATCACCGTCATCGTCATATTTTCTTAGAGATCCTGCACCCGCATCGGACTTGCCGCCCAAAAAGCGTGCTCGTTTCGATATCCCTACACCACCATCGACTGAGCCCGAGCCGCCCGTTAGATTTGAGTTAGGCGAGAGTTCTAGGGCAGCTGCTGCACGACAGCCTTCTACAGTGGCACTAGGAGCCCGCATTGATGCCCAGCAGTTACAGATTGATAGTTTGACGCGACAGTTGCAGGAGTTGTCGGTAGATAGGATTGAGCCCATCGCTGAGGAGGTCGAGGGTTTGATATTAGGCAGGGTTTGCATTGACTTAGATTTTCAGAGTCTTCAGCATAGACAGATTGAGGATAGAGAGCATATCACGGAGTTGAGGCAGGAGATGCCTGAGTTGTTTGACAGGGCTGATATGGCACGAGATGAGTTACAGAGTCAGTCACAGGAGTTATCTTTAGCCCGTGAGCGTATTGTTACTTTGCAGGGTCAGATGGATGAGATGAGGAGTTTGATTGATAGTTTGGTTATTCAGGTTCGCGATCTTCAGGATAGGGCAGGCGGAGCACCATGAGGTGCCTTATGTAGACTTTTGTCATTGTATAGTTTTGACCATTATTATCCTAGTCACAAGGTGTGTGACGTAGTTTAAGGAACTTGTTGTATTTTGGTTGTTGTACAAACAAATGTATCAAGTATTGACTCTACTATGTAGGAATGGTTATTATTATCTATGATATCGGTCCATGTAGGCCGAAATTTTCATGTATATTATCCACGTGTGTTGTGATTATATTTGTGATATTTCGTTATTGTTCCGTTGTGATTCCATTTATCTTTATGCATGTTGTGGTTGTGGATATATTTGTATGATGGTTGTTTCTACTTACGAGTTCTCATGATTGTTTCATCTTGTGATTTTGAAGAGTTATGGCACCGAAGAAAGCAACGACTGAAATGACCCAAGCAGCAATTCAGAAGTTAGTGAACGATAGCATTGCTAATGCTTTAAGAGTCGAAAGGGAAACAGTGGCCGCTGCTGCTGCTGAAGCCGCGGCTGCTGCTGAAGCCGCAAGGCTTGCTACTGCTACTGGTAATGCCGGAGGATCTGGGGTTAAGAAATGCTCGTACAAAGATTTCAAAAGTGGTGAACCCACTAAGTTTCGAGGTACCGAGGGAGCAACAGCAATGGTTAGATGGTTTGAAAAGTTGGAGTCGGTATTTTTGCTTTGTAACTGTCCTGATGACAGTAAGGTTAAATTTGCTACGAGCACTTTGCTAGATGGAGCGTTGTCATGGTGGAATTCATACGCTCAACCGATTGGTATGGAGAATGCTTTTAAGCTTACGTGGGAGGAATTTAAGAGCTTGGTGACTAAGAAGTTTTGTCCTCGAACAGAAATCAAAAAGTTAGAGACGGAGTTCTACGAATTGGTCACTATTGGTTACGACATTGACACATACATTCGGAGATTCCAGGAATTAGCCGCGTTATGCCCATCGATGGTTTCTGATAATGAAAAGTTGCTAGAGGCTTTTATTGGAGGACTTCCCGAGGTCATTCAAGGAGATGTGACTTCATTTGATCCACAGACAATCGAGGAAGCTATTCGAGTTACTCAGAAGTTGATGGCACAAGTGGTGAAGCGAGGCAAGTACACCACCACAAACCGAAACAACAACAACAACCCCAACAACCGTTTCAACAACAACCGAGGCAACTACAACAACAATAATAGCAACAACAACAAACGCAAGTGGGACAACACAAGGGGTAGGAATGCTACTCAACAACCGCCCAAGAGGCAAGAAGTTGCTAAGGTTTATGCCGCGGGTCAAAAAGAAGGAAAAGGATATTCGGGGGTTTTGCCGAAGTGTAACAAGTGTTTGAGTCACCACAATCCGGGTCGATGTCCTGATCCGTGTGAGAAGTGCAAGAAAGTTGGTCACCGTACTAGGGATTGCAATGCACCACAGGTTACATGTTTTGGTTGCGGGGAAACTGGACATTACAAGAGGGATTGTAAGAAGGGAAAGAATCAAGCAAATCCGAATCAAGGAGGTATGGCTCAAGGAAGGGTTTATGTTATTGGAGGCGGAGAAGATAGGGAGGACCCGAATGCCATTACGGGTACGTTCCTTCTTAATAATCGTTACGCTTCAGTTTTATTTGATTCAGGTGCCGATAAAAGTTTTGTGTCCACTGCATTTGCACCTTTGCTCAACATTAAACCAACTACATTAGACATATCATACAACGTCGAATTAGCTAATGGTAGCGTAGTTAGCACCAACACCATTGTCCGAGGTTGCACATTCAATTTTCTTAATCATCCTTTCAACATAGACCTCATGCCCGTAGAGCTTGGTAGTTTTGACGTCGTCATAGGCATGGATTGGTTATCTAAGCATCGCGCAAAGATCATTTGTGATGAGAAAGTTGTTCATCTTCCCTACAATGGCGAAACTTTGATTATTCGTGGGGAACGAAGTGGAACTCGAATTAGTATCATATCGAGTATCAAAACGGAGAAGTACATTAAGAAAGGTTGTCTTGCTTTCTTAGCTCATGTAACCGAGAAAAAGTCGGAGGAGAAGCGACTTGAAGATGTTCCTATTGTCCGTGAATTTTCTGAAGTATTTCCCGAGGATTTACCAGGACTTCCACCGGCACGTCAAGTAGAGTTTCATATTGACTTAGTGCCCGGAGCTGCACCGATTGCGCGAGCACCGTACCGTTTAGCGCCATCCGAAATGCAAGAGTTGTCTAATCAATTGCAAGAGCTTCTAGACAAAGGATTCATTAGGCCGAGTTCCTCGCCTTGGGGAGCACCGGTTTTGTTTGTGAAGAAGAAGGATGGATCCTTCCGAATGTGCATAGATTATAGAGAGTTGAACAAGTTAACGGTGAAGAATCGTTACCCACTCCCCAGAATTGATGACTTGTTCGATCAGTTGCAAGGTTCAAGTATTTATTCCAAGATTGATCTTCGTTCGGGTTATCATCAGCTTCGAGTTCGGGAAGAGGATATTCCGAAAACAGCATTTAGAACACGTTACGGTCATTACGAGTTTCAAGTGATGCCGTTTGGATTGACTAATGCACCGGCGGTATTCATGGATCTCATGAATAGAGTTTGTAAGCCGTACTTGGACAAGTTTGTTATTGTGTTCATCGACGATATCTTGATCTACTCCAAGAGCAAAGAAGAGCACGAAGAGCATTTAAGGACGATTTTAAGGTTACTCAAGAATGAGAAGTTGTATGCCAAGTTTTCGACGTGTGATTTTTGGAACCACAAAGTGCAATTTCTTGGTCATGTCATTGATAGTCAAGGACTACAAGTTGATCCCGCAAAGATTGAAGCCGTGAAAGATTGGGCTACTCCAACGAATCCTACGGAAATTCGACAATTTCTAGGACTAGCCGGGTATTACCGAAGGTTTATCGAAGGTTTTTCGAAGATAGCGAGACCTTTGACCAAGTTAACACAGAAAAACAAGAAGTACGAGTGGGGAAAGAAACAAGAAACTGCTTTTCAGTTGTTGAAACAAAAGCTTTGCAGTGCGCCGATTTTGGCACTACCCGAAGGCATTGAGAACTTTGTTGTATATTGCGACGCTTCGCATAAAGGGCTTGGGGCTGTTTTAATGCAAAACGAGAAGGTGATAGCGTATGCTTCTCGACAACTTAAGACTCATGAGAAGAATTACACAACTCATGATCTCGAGTTAGGAGCCGTGGTTTTTGCACTCAAGATTTGGAGACATTATCTCTACGGTACAAAGTGCACAGTGTTTACCGACCACAAGAGTTTGCAGTATATTCTTGATCAAAAGGAGCTTAATATGAGGCAACGTCGTTGGTTGGAGTTACTCAGCGACTATGATTGTGAAATCAAGTATCACCCGGGAAAAGCCAATGTTGTGGCTGATGCTCTTAGTCGGAAAGAGAGACCTAAACCTTTAAGAGTTCGATCATTGGGAATGACGATTATTTCTCCTTTACCATCGAAAATCCATGAAGCACAAGTCGAAGCACTTAAGGAGGAAAACCGACCAAGTGAAAAGCTTTATGGTATGCCCGAAAGCGCAAATGGTTTTGTAAAGAGAGCAGATGGAGTACTATGTTTCAAGGATAGAATGTGGGTTCCATTGTATGGCGGAATACGGGAATTGATTATGCATGAGTCGCATAAGTCAAAATATTCTATTCATCCAGGATCAGATAAGATGTATCAAGATCTTAAGAAGCTTTATTGGTGGCCGAACATGAAAGCGGAAATTGCCACGTACGTTAGCAAATGTCTTACCTGTGCTAAGGTAAAAGTCGAATATCAGAAGCCTTCAGGATTACTCCAACAACCGGAAATTCCTCAATGGAAATGGGAACGTATTACAATGGACTTTGTTACAAAACTTCCTAAGACATCGGGAGGTTACGACGCTATTTGGGTAATTGTTGATCGCCTTACCAAGTCAGCTCATTTCATACCGATTAGAGAGACTTATTCCATGGAGCAACTCACTAGACTTTATGTCAAGGAAATAGTCTCGAGGCACGGAGCACCAATTTCTATCATTTCCGACAGAGATAGTCGATTCACTTCAAACTTTTGGAATTCATTGCAAGATTCATTCGGAACCAAATTAGAGATGAGCACAGCATATCACCCACAAACCGACGGTCAAAGTGAAAGGACCATTCAAACATTAGAAGATATGCTTAGAGCATGTGTAATTGATTTTGGAAATGGTTGGGCTAACCATTTGCCATTGATTGAATTCTCGTACAACAATAGTTATCACACCAGTATCAAGATGGCACCATTCGAAGCACTGTGTGGTCGTAAGTGCCGATCACCTGTTTGTTGGGCCGAGGTAGGAGACGCACAACTTACCGGTCCAGAAATGGTACGGGAAACCACGGAAAAGATCGTTCAAATTCGTGATAGACTTAGAACTGCCAGGAGTCGACAGAAAAGTTATGCGGATGTTAGACGCAAGGATTTGGAATTTCAAGTGGGTGACAAAGTTATGTTGAAAGTATCGCCTTGGAAGGGCGTGGTACGTTTTGGAAAGCGTGGGAAATTGAACCCGAGATACATTGGACCATTCAAGATTTTTAGCCGAGTTGGTCCTGTAGCTTATCGACTCGATCTTCCATCAGAACTTAGTCATGTGCACAACACGTTTCACGTTTCAAACTTGAAGAAGTGTCTTTCAGACGAATCGCTCGTTATTCCATTGGACGAGGTTCAGCTTGACGACAAACTCAACTTTGTGGAGGAACCTGTAGAAATCATGGACCGCGAGGTCAAGCAGTTGAAACAGAGTCGTATTCCTATTGTGAAAGTTCGTTGGAATTCTCGACGAGGTCCTGAGTTTACTTGGGAACGGGAAGACCAGATGCGACGCAAGTTTCCTCATCTTTTCGCCGACACCGTTAGACCTAACAACGATTGAATTCAGGGACTGAATTCCTTTTTGGATGGGCGAATGTGACAACCCGTACTTTCAGGTCATTTCTCGACACAGTTCATGTCTCATTATTTCAACAGTTTTTTTAGTAAACTTGGTTTACTTGTTTCAAATTCGCGTAACCTTGGAGGTTTAGCGGCGAATTCATGATCATGACATCACGTACATTTCATATGGACTATGATTAGTCTACATTTCATTGACATCATGTGCATCTCATTAGTTCATTCACGACATTCCATTTTTCACTTTCAATGCGTAATTTTTATATTTAATAATCTTTATCGCGTGAGTTTTTATTTTGTATATTTAATCCATTATTTTCAAAAATGATCCCGAGGTATTTTTAAACTTACATTTAGTTTATAAAAACTATATTTTTAGTTTTCCTAGTGTTTCAAATTTATTTGGTACATTAATTGTTAAAGTTTAATTATTACGTCGTTTTTCTTAAAATTATACGATAATTATTTTTATCACTTAATTTTCACAAGGAAAGTATTTTTACAATTTTTATCACCTCAATACAATCTATTTTGATTTACTAAAAACTTACTTGTACCTAAAGACTACCTTTTACCTTACAAGTTACAACTAATTACACATTTTTATTTAACAAGTTTTACACAAATTTATTTATACAAGATTTAAAAAAAATATATATATATTGGAGAGACAAACCCTCCCCAAAAACCGGCCAAGGGGAGGGTGTGTAATAAATGTTGCATGGTTTGTGATTATACATGTTTTCACTCTTTCACTTAAAAGTCTTACACTCAAATTATTTCACATACATCTCATTCTTATCAAAGTGTTATACAAAATTTTCTCTCCTTCCTTTTTGGTTCTCATAACCGGTCACCATCTTCAAGCTCAAGGGGATCAAAGTTTTTGCAAAATCAAGTGTTTACAACCTAGATTATATCCTTTATATGGTTTTGAAATAAAAACCAAGGATATTTAAGTTAATCCTTGTTACTTACACCTCTTCATTTTCACTAGTAAGCATGTTTTATTCATTTTCAAGTTTCCTTGTCATTTTCATATGTTTCTCTTCATTTTTGGAGCTTATATGCATGTTATGTGATTTATACCATTTATTCATGATTTTAGAAGTTATATATACAATATGGTCATCCTATAATTACTCCCATGGTATTCTTTGGTCTTGATGGTGATTAGAAACCCATGACACCCTAAGAAGGTGTATGGTAGGATTAGATTAGTTTTGGAGTTGATTTGAAGGGATTAGAATAGGTTTTGTCCGAGAAAAACTATTTTCGATAACTATATTTTGTGTTCTGTCCTTAAATCGAATTTCTGGAAAAACCCACTGTTGGTACGAGATTTTGGCCTTGGTATTTAGAAAATATACTTTAAAACGAATCCGTGGCCTTTTGAACGGATGAAAACGGACTTATAACGAAGAAGTTATGGATTTTTAAAGTTTGACGACGAAACGTATGTTTTTCTGAAAAATCAGCTTGCTGTTTTTACATATTTCGGGTCAAAAACGAGCCTTAAGCTTCACAAATTATTTCGACTTATCAAAAATATATTAGTTTACTTCGATACGAAGCTAAGGACATATTTTACGTAGAAAACGGATTTAAAACGACAAAGATATGGCCGTTTTCATAAAGTTGCCGTAAATATTATTTCTGAAAAACTATATTATTTTTACGTTACAAGTATTTCATTAGCTGTAAGGGCTATGTTTGCGGCTGTTTTTAACCATGATGCAAAACTTTTTAGGACGAAGTGTCTTCTAGTAAAATCAAGTTCATCGGCCATATTTTTCAAATCAAAAAGCTGTTTGTCAAGCGGAGTTTTAGTGAATTAATTACGGATGTTCAAACTTGGCCGAAACTTATTTTCTGCACACAATTAGCAAAAACCACCATCTTTAGCCTTGGATATCTTTATGATCGAGACCTTTTGGACGAAAACACCTGAACTGAAACTTTTAGATATCGATACAAATTTTCCAAAACCGTCGAGTTCGTTCTCTAACGATCGACGTACACCGTTTTACGACTACTTTTCCGGAGTCATTTTTGTTGATTTCATGATTTTTCCGACGACATTGTTTTGCGACGAAAAGTGCTAATTTCACCAAAAATCATTATAAAACCATTGTAGGATGACCTTTTGACGTAAAAACATGTAAAGTCATTTTTGAAGGGTCAAGACGTCAAAAGAGTATTTTTCGTCGACGAGTAATATTTTCAAAAACCCGTAAATGGTATAAATAACATACGAAGTGCATGCATAACATTACATTGCAACTCATGACATATCATATCATTGATCATAGGTCCCGGTTGACGCATTACATTAAACCTCAGTGTACTCACTTTTGCCGTTATTCCAGTTTATCCAAGTGAGTTTTCATAGCCCCGTTTTTACATGCTTTCGATTATTTTCAAACCCACGGGGGAGAATACATTGCACTACATTTTTTTTTGTACGATACCAAGTATGTTAAATTCATTACATTGCTTAAGTTACCGCATTTGCCAATTTGAAAGTCCCCATTACTTGAACATGAACCGTTAATCTTTGAAGCGAGGATGAGTGGATAGATCTATCGAGGGTGACGCCTCCATCCGGGTTGGTGAATCCCAACCAGGCAAACGGATGCATTTCATTTGATGGTATTACGGAGTTGTCTGGCAAACACTCTGCAGGGGCATACATTACTGAACAGTCTAGTTTCGGGGTCATGGGCTTAGAGCAATTGTAACATTATTTTTACGTGACTGGATTGTCATGCATGGTCTATACTTGTGTAGTCGTATAAAACATTTACATAAACCTATGATTTCTCACCAACATTATTGTTGACGTTTTTAGCAATGTATTTTCAGGTAACTGAGGCTTTCATCATGACATGATTTAGGGACCTACATTTTGAGTCGCGGCGTCGACTTACATTATGTACATTATGGCACTTTATTTCAAAACATCGTTTGGATTTGTAACATATTTGTATTTCCTCAAACTTTGTAAACCTTTTGGGACCGATGTTGTACTCTGATTTGTTTTTATGAAATATCCAACGATGTGTTTTTAAAACGACACTTTAGGTCGTTCAATATAACTGTGATGTGGTGCTATGACAGTCAAGCCCCCAGGAATTCCATTCCGCTGCAAAACAGGTAAATTGGGGGTGTGACAGTCCTAACCACTACCCTGGACCTCCCGGTTTCAACCAAAACCAAAACCGTAATCAAAATCAGAGTAGAACGAACCAAGGTTTTCAAAACCAAGGTAATTTTAGTCAAAATAACGGTTTTCAAAATCAAAGTCAAAACTTCCAACACCAAGGAAACTTTAATAGAAACCAAGGTCAGGGAAATTTCAACCCAGGGTATTTTCATGGAAATAATCAAGGAAATTTTCAAAATCAAGGCCCTAATCCAAACAATAGAGGCCAGAATTTTCCTACACAAACTCAAGCCATTGTTCCAACTGGACCATCATCTGATGAGTTGTTGAAGCAATTCATGAAATCCCAAGAGGAAATGAATAGGTTGTTGGTTAGCCAGATTTCTGACATTAAGAAGTCTTTAAATGATCGACCCTCGGGCTCAGGTACTTTACCTAGCAACACGATCGCTAATCCGAGGGGCGATGCAAAGGCGATCACAACCAGAAGTGGTGCTTCATATGATGGACCCGTTATTCCTACTATCTCTTCTTCTTCTCTCCCGAAGGTAGTGGAAAGTGAACCTGAGGCAACAAAGGACCAAGTGCAACCTACTAGCTCACAAAGTACAGCACATGTCCATCCTCAAGTTGTCCCGAAACCCAAAACCAAACCTGGAGTTGTTTTTGAACCTCCAGTTGACAACCTCAAATCCAAAACTTCTATTCCTTACCCCTCACGTTTAAATGAGCAAAAACTCCACGAAAAAGCCAGTCATCAAATGGAAAAAAAATTTCAAATTTTCCAAGAACTAGATTTTGACATAAGCTTTGCGGATGCCATCATGCTGATGCCCAAGTTTGCATCAACTCTCAAACACATGTTAAGCAACAAGGAAAAACTGTTTGAAATGGCTAAAACTCCTTTGAACGAGAACTGCTCAGCAGTTCTGTTAAAGAAGCTTCCCGAGAAGCTTGGAGATCCTGGAAAATTTCTTCTTCCTTGTGTTTTTCCAGGAATGATTGAATGCTTTGCCCTTGCCGATCTTGGTGCAAGCATTAATCTGATGCCTTATTCAGTATGGAAGAAACTTTCTCTTCCGGAACTTATTCCTACCTGCATGACTCTTGAGATTGTAGATCGTTCTATATCGAGTCCTCTTGCCATCACCGAGGATGTATTCGTGAAAGTAGGAAAGTTCCATTTTCCAGCTGACTTTGTGGTTGTTGATTTCGATGCCGATCATCGGGTTCCCCTCATTGTTGGACGAGGATTCCTGAGAACGGGCCGTGCTCTTATTGATGTATTTGAGCAAGAAATCACATTACGTGTGGGTAATGAAGCTGTCACCTTTAACCTTGATCAAACTTCGAGGTACTCCTCAAATTATGATGCTGAATCGGTTAATCGAGTCGATGTAATTGATATTGCTTCAGAGGAGTACTCTCAAGAGTTTCTTGGTTATTTTCATAATTCTGTGAGTGGGGATTCCACCACATCTTCTCAACCAATCATTGCCGACTCTTCCCCCTCTCTTACTCCGTTTGAGGGAGGTGACTTCTTTCTAGAAAAGATCGATGAGTTTCTTGCTAATGATGAATCGATTCCGCCGGGAATTGATGGTGTTTATGATTCGGAGGGGGACATCCTTTATCTTGAGCAATTGTTAAATGAAGATCCATTACCTTCACTCCCTCCGAAAGAGATCACGATTGAGGAAATCAAATCAGTACAAACATCTACTGAAGAATTTCCCGAAGTTGAACTTAAGGACCTACCTCCTCATCTCGAGTATGCATTCTTGGAGGGTGATGATAAATTACCCGTCATATTTGCTAAAGACTTAACCGAGGAGGAGAAGACTGCTCTCATAAAGGTCTTGAAGTCACACAAGCAAGCAATTGCTTGGAAACTCTCCGACATTAAGGGTATCAACCCTGAATTTTGTACTCACAAAATCTTGATGGAGGATGACTTCAAACCAGCAGTCCAACATCAGAGAAGGGTGAATCCTAAGATTCATGAGGTTATCAAACAAGAGGTTCTCAAACTTCTTGATGCCGGTTTAATTTACCCGATCTCTGATAGTCCTTGGGTCAGTCCCATCCACTGTGTTCCAAAAAAGGGTGGCATAACTGTTGTCACAAATGAAGAAAATGAGTTAATTCCAACTCGATTGGTTACGGGATGGCGTGTGTGTATTGACTATCGCAAGTTAAACGAAGCCACCCGTAAAGACCATTTTCCTCTACCCTTCATGGATCAGATGCTTGAGAGATTAGCAGGGAACGAATACTATTGTTTCCTTGATGGTTTCTCGGGGTATTTTCATATCCCCATTGATCCGCTGGATCAAGAAAAGACCACATTCACCTGCCCATACGGAACTTTTGCCTACAGACGTATGCCTTTTGGCTTATGTAACGCTCCTGGTACGTTCCAACGATGTATGATGGCAATTTTCCACGACATGATTGGGGAAACAATGGAGGTGTTTATGGATGACTTCTCGGTCATTAGGGACTCATTTCAAACATGTCTCTCCCATTTAGATAAAATGCTAAAATGGTGTGAAGACACCAATCTTTGTCTAAATTGGGAGAAGAGCCACTTTATGGTCAAAGAAGGCATAGTCCTTGGCCATAAGATTTCCAAAAATGGGATTGAGGTTGATAGAGTAAAAGTTGATGTTATTGCTAAATTGCCTCATCCTACTACCGTCAAAGGTATTAGGAGTTTTCTAGGTCATGCCGGGTTTTATCGTAGATTCATACAAGATTTTTCTAAAATCGCTCGGCCTATGACCCATCTTCTTGAAAAAGATGCTCCTTTTATCTTCTCACCTGAGTGCATCGAAGCTTTTGAAACATTAAAGAAAAAGCTTATGGAAGCACCCATTCTAGTTGCCCCCGACTGGGATTTACCCTTTGAACTCATGTATGATGCAAGTGATTTTGCTATCGGTGCAGTCTTGGGGCAACGAAAAACCAAGCATTTTCAGCCTATCCACTACGCGAGTAAGACTATGACTGAAGCTCAAACCCATTACACCACTACAGAAAAAGAATTATTAGCTGTGGTGTATGCGTTTGAGAAGTTTCGGCCATACCTAATCTTGACCAAATGCGTGGTGTATACGGATCACTCGGCTCTCAAATATCTCTTTGCAAAACAAGATGCAAAGCCGAGATTGCTCCATTGGGTTCTCCTCCTACAAGAATTTGATATCATTATACGTGATAAAAAAGGAGCTGAGAACCTGGCTGCTGATCATCTGTCCCGTCTAGAAAACCCTCACCAGAATGTGTTCGAGAGAAAGGAAATAAACGAAACATTTCCTCTCGAAACACTCAACGTGGTTTCTTTTCGTGGAGACTCTTCTACCCCATGGTTTGCTGACTTTGCAAATTACCATGCGGGTAACTTTGTGGTGAAAGGGATGTCGTCCCAACAGAAAAACAAATTCTTTAAAGATGTAAAACATTACTTCTGGGACAACCCCTACTTATTCAAAATTTGCGCGGATCAAGTCATCAGGCGATGTGTGTATGGTCAGGAAGCCAATGACATTCTCAAGGCTTGCCATTCTGGACCTACTGGGGGACATCATAGCCCCAACTACACTGCCAAGAAGGTGTTTGATTCCGGATTTTATTGGCCCACGATTTACAAGGATGCCCATGAATTTGTCAAAACCTGTGACGCTTGTCAACGTCACGGAAATATCTCACAAAGAAATGAAATGCCGCAAAACGCCATTCAAGTGTGTGAGATTTTTGACATCTGGGGCATTGACTTTATGGGGCCATTTCCTTCATCTCGAGGAAACAAATACATACTCGTGGCCGTTGACTATTTGTCAAAATGGGTTGAAGCTAAGGCTTTGCCTACCAACGATGCCCGAGTTGTTGTGAAATTCTTAAAATCTCTTTTTGCTAGGTTTGGAACTCCACGAGCTATAATCAGTGATCGTGGTACGCATTTCTGCAATGACCAGTTTGATAGAGTCATGCAAAAGTATGGTGTAACTCACCGTCTCTCTACTGCGTACCACCCCCAAACAAGTGGGCAAGTGGAAGTTTCCAACCGAGGGATTAAAAGAATTCTGGAAAGGACAGTAGGCGAAAACCGTGCCTCTTGGTCGGATAAGTTAGATGACGCACTCTGGGCCTTCCGTACAGCTTATAAAACACCCATCGGGTGTACTCCATACAAGCTTTATACGGGAAGGCATGTCATCTGCCGATTGAGCTGGAGCACAAGGCATACTGGGCCTTGAAATATGCCAACTTCGATATTCAGGCAGCTGGTGATCACCGGAAAGTTCAAATGAATGAATTAAAAGAACTCCGTGATCAAGCATACGAGAACTCTTTGATCTACAAAGAAAAGACAAAGAAGATTCATGACTCAAAAATCAAGAACCGCGTTTTCAACATCGGTGATCGAGTCCTTCTTTTCAACTCAAGATTGAAGATTTTCTCGGGAAAACTAAAATCCCGCTGGTCTGGACCATTCACCATCACTAAAGTATTTCCTTATGGAACCATTGAGTTATCTCAACCCGATGGTCCAAATTTTAAAGTGAATGGTCATCGGTTGAAGCATTATTTTGGAGAGGACATTCCTCATATGGTTGTCCCGGATCTACAAACTTTCCCCATGAACCAATGAATGCGGGGATCGAGTCAAGCTAGCGACTCGGGAATCAAAAACAGTAGCATGCCATATGGGTTTTCACCCATATTTCTGACTTCTTTCTATTTTCTACCACCCTAGTGTGGGGGAGTTTCCCCCCGCTGTTGTATATAAGTTTTAAAAAAATAAAAAAATAAAAAATAAATAAAAAAAAATATTTCAAATAATGGCCGTAGTATTTCCCTTTTACGTTCTATGTTTCGGCATAACAGCCGGTACTTTGAATATTGAGGGCAATATTCATTTCTAGTGTGGGGGGGAATTCTCACGAATTTTATCATGTAATTAATCCACCCTATTCCCCCATTTTTGGCCAAAATTTTTTTTGGAGTAAGTGTTTTGCACTTACTCAGCTTATGGTTATCAGTCCGCCATGTCTAATAAACAAAAGGATTGGCTAATCCAGGAGCAAACGGCTCTTGGTAAAGATATATCAAATCCGTTGACGGCTTGCAATTTGCCCAAAATTGTATGGTGTTCAGCTCACCATATCTTTAATTAGTGTAGAGTTGGCTAGCCCGCAAGTTTATGGCTTGTGGTAAAGGCAGTTGGAAAGCCATAATTGGTAATCGACTCACCAAAGATAGTATATATTATCTAAGAGTTGGCTAGTCCAGAAGCAAACGGCTTCTGGTAAAGACAAATCAAATCCGTTGAAAGCTGGTGATTTGCTCAAAATCATTTGGTTATCAGTGTACCAAGGTTCTTACTTGAACTGAAACATTTGGCTACTCCAGAAGTAATGGCTTTTGGTAAAGAGATTCAAATCCATTAAGTTTTCTCAAAATATTGCTAGGGACTAGCAATAGTTTAGTGTGGGGGATTGATGAGTGTGTAAATACTCATCATTTTTGGTCAAATCTGAACTGCAAAACATTTAAAAACGCTCAGAAATGCATCAAAATACTTAAAATATCTCAAAATTGCATTTTATATGTTTCCGATGCAAAATGTTTAAAATCAGATGAAAAATGAGCTAAGTTTGCATAATTGGCAGTTTTAGTCCCCCAAGTTTTAAAAGTTGTCAGAAATAGTCCCTGAGCACTTATTTTAAAAGAAAAGTCACCAAAGGCCCTTTTGAAATCATAAGTTGTCATAATTAGTCCTTTGGTGAAAAATTTCATAAGTTTTGAGAATTTACAAGTTTGGTCCTTCAAGTTTCAAATTTGGCAAAAATAGTCCTTGGAAGTTTGAAAATATCTTTAATGGTCCTTGTACTATTGAAACTTGGCAAAAGTGACCCTTGAAACAACTTTGAGGAATTGGCAGACTTGGTCCCTTGTTCTTTTGGTGAATTGCAAATATGGTCCTTGTTATTAAACAAACCAACCCATGACCCTTGGCCCCTATCAAAACAAGCCATGACCCCTGCCATACACCTTGTGACCCCCCCTGTTTTGACCCCCTGTCCAATATAACCACCCGGTCAAACATCCCAGTCAAACCATCTCCTTTTCCCTCCAACTTGTCTTCTCCTTCACCTACTGTCTGCAAAACCCTCTCCCATCACCTCACCTCCAGCTCACATACACCTCCCCTTATCCCTCCACCTCACCAAACAATCCAAAATGCATTAAATGCTTCTTGTAGATTGCACTCAACCCTCTCCACTGGCATATATCTTTTTCCCGCCAAAATCTCATCAATGGCCAATATGTCCTCAAGTGATCCAATGGCTGCAAATGCAAGTGGGATTTGCTTAGAATACAAGTGGGAGCAGTTTTGGTGTATAAAAAGAAGAAAGAGAAGCAAGAGAAAGAGTACTTAGTTTTTAATTTCATATGTATGTCGTTTTAAACTTTCCATGTCTTAAATAGGTTCTAAATTGTAATTTCCAGCTTTATTGTATTAAACTATGCAAGTTCAGTGAATTGTAATTTTTTTTAAGAATCAATTTCAAGTTCTCTCAAATTTCAGTTTTTGCATTTTTCTTATTTAAATCAGTTTTAAAGTTGCTATTATACTTAAGCTCCAAGTAGCTTCATTTTAATCCAAATAAGCTTATTTAAGCTGTTTATAGCTTTTAGTAAGCTTAAGAAACAGATTCAAGCAAATTTGGTGTTTGGTCGACAAAAGTCAACATGTAAAGAAATTTTGGCTAAGCAGTCATGGAAGTGGATATTGGTTGATGCAGAGCTGATTTGGGGTTGGATTGGATTAGAATAGTGTAGGTTGGTTCTGGTTTAAGCTGCAAAATAAGCTGGGACACTTGTGAGTTTTTATCTTATTTCCATTTCTAATTCAGTTTGCATAATCTGCTTGTGTTTGAATCTGTGGTTAGGATTAGCTGTTATCTGTCCATTAAGCTGTTGATAGATTACATTGATTCAGTTTCAGTGTTAGCTTAAGCTAGGGGTGAGCAAAACAAACCGAAAAAACCGAAACCGAACCGAAAACCGAAAAAACCGAACCGAAAAAACCGACCGAAACTAAAAACCGATGGTTCGGTTTTTACTTTTTCAGAAACCGAAAAATGCGGTTCGGTTTTGGTTTTCGTCCAAAAACCAAACCGCAAAAACCGAACCGCAAAAACCGAACCGGTATTATATAATAATATTTAATTAATTTAATATGATTAAATAACTAAATAAATTAAATTTATAAATTCATATTCATTTTGTGAGTGAATTTATTATATATTTATCTTAACGTTTATATTTATATGTGTGTTTGTCGTGTCGCGTGTTTTGTGTGAATATATCAATAAGTATTCGATAATGATTATACTACGTGTATGCTCCCTTGTATAGTTTTATGTGTATGTCTCATTTATATGTTTGTAATTGTAGAATTATGCAATAAACATTATTATGCTTAGATTGAAAAAAAAAATAAAGAAAAATAACTAATTTTGTATGTAAAACAAGTTTGTTGGTATAATTTGGCCATACCTAAATATTAACGGTTAGCAACCGAAAAAACCAAAAAACCGAACCGAAACCGATAGCAAACCGAAAAAACCGAACCGTCAAAAACTGAACGGTTTCGGTTTTGGGTTCTACAAAAACCGAACATTGTGGTTCGGTTTCGGTTTTAGCCAAAAACCGACCCAAACCAAACCGTGCACACCCCTAGCTTAAGCTAATTCAGTAGGTAGACTAGTTAAAAGTTCAAAACAGTTAGTATAAAGTGTGTTTGGATCAGTTAGCTTGTTTGATCTTAAGCTTTGGTTTGTGCTTAAAATCTGTGTACTCAGTCTCAATTAGGTCCACTTGAATCATTTTAGTCATCACTTGTCACCAAAATTCACTCAAAGTCAAAATCACCATGAATCTGTCCTAATTTCATGTCTGTTGGAATTTTCATAGATCAAAAGCTTGATTTGTGTTTAGATATCAGTAGAGTAGCTTAATATAGCTTTATTTTAGCTTAATTCATCTCAATCAGTTCATAAATTGGAATCAAATCTCATTTTGGTCAAAATTATCAAAACTGTTAAGAAAGTCAAAGTGCAAAATGCAGTTTTCACCAAACTGGATAGATTTATCATATTGATGAGTGTCTAAATACTCATCATTTTTGTACTGTCTAGACTGCAAAAACATCTGAAAACACTCAGAAATGCTTCAAAATGATAAAAATATCACAAACAAGTGTTTTATATGTTTTAAATGCAAAAACATCAAAATCTGGTGAAAAACGTATCAAGTTTGCATAATTGGCAGTTTTAGTCCCCCAAGTTACAAAAGTTGTCAAATCTAGTCCCTGGTAATTCAAAAACTTGTAAAAGATCATTTTAGGTCCTTGGGATTCACAAGTTGTTCAAAATAATCCTTTGAAGTTAAAAATCACAAATTTACAACTTTGGTCCCTCAACTTTGCAAAAGTGTCAAAAATAGTCCTTAAGGTTTTAAAAAGTGAAATTGATCAAAAATAAACCTTGTACTATTAATAAATGAAAAAATTGGTCCTTATGATAAACTTTTGGAAAATTACAAGTTTAACCCTTCAAGTTTCAGAAAATTACATAATAGGTCCTTAAGGTTTAAAAATGGAAAAATATTCATATATGGTCCTTGTACTAACCATATTTGGCAGGTTTAGTCCTTATTATAACTTTGGAAAACTTGTCAAATCCAGTCCTTAAACTTTCAGGAATTACATAAAAGGTCCTTGTACTTATTTAAACCAAACGGACCTTATATATTATCCAATATCCAGTCAACCCAAACCAGGCCCAATATCACAAACCAGCCCAAATTTTAAACAGATAACCCGCGCTTGCACTGTTCATCCTCTCCCAATCCACCTGTTTCCTCCATTGCCACCTGTTTCACTACCACCTCATCACCCTTATCTCTCCAGCACATTCCTACCTTTCACCTCAACCTTTCCACCTTGCAAACCAACCCCCCCACCTCATTTAATGCTGCTACCTGCCCAAGACTTTTTTGGCGCCAAAATGCCATTTGATGGCTATGATGTATTTGACCCATCCAAAGGCTGATATTTTTGATGGGAAAGATCAAGTGGGACCCACAGACTCTGAAAGATCAATATAAATCAAGATAGAAGGAGAAGAAAGTGGGGGTCGCATGTTTTAGGCCACTTTTTAGTGTAAAACTTCTTTAAATGTTTGTTTTAGTTTAAAGTTAAGCTTTCAGTGTAAATTTAAGTTTGTTTCAAGTCAAAAATCACTTCTGTATTGTACTTATTCCAAGTTTAATAAGATTTCAAGTTTCATGTTTCTTGTTAATTCGTATTAACTCATATATATTAATTAGAGATCACACAAGTTCTTTTACCCTTCAAACAAGCTCAGATAAGCTTGCTATAGCTTTTCTTGAACCTGTTTTAGACTATAATAGTTTAAATTTCAAAAATGAAGAAAAGTCAACAAAAGTCAACTGTTGAAGCTAATCTTGGTTTGAATATAAGAGCTTGTTGATGCAGAGCTGATTTTGGATGAATGTTGGTTTAGAGCTTCTTGGGAAGCATTAGGATTAATCCTCAGTCCTTGGTTCCTTGTTTACATTTGAACTCCAAATTGTAAGTTATTTCTTGGAAATTTGCATATTCTAGTTAAAATGCTTTAAACCTGTTAAATTTAGTTTAATCCTATTTAAATATAGTTATTATAAGGTTTTTAATCAGTGTCATAGTCCTAATCAGTGGAATACTTGGAAAAGCTTTAAAACAGTCCATAAAAGGGATGTTTGGATTTGCAATATTAACTGTGGTATAATCTGTTTATGATATTGTTTGTGCTTGCTTTAAGTTACAGTAGTATATAAGATATAAGTTCAAGCATAAAAACTAATGCTCATTAGTATAAAAGTCAAAATAGTTCTAAATATTTCCTTAATAAATCACTGTTAAGAATTAGGAACACCAATCGCATATTAATAGCTTATAATCTGTTACTCTAGCCTAAATTCATCCTATAATAGCTTAATATATCATAATAAGTTAGTAGTATAGATTCTAGTTTCATAAAAGTCAATTTGCAGTTTAGTTCAAAAAGTCAAAACATGTTCACTGCACAGTTGTGCAGTCTTTATTTCAAAAGCTCACAGAGAGCTTATAAATGAGTTTTAATTTGTGTAAATTAGCTTTTTGAAAAGCTGAACTGGTCAACTAGTTAGTCCCAGTCTTAGTTTTCATTTTCTAACTTATTTAGTGCTTATTTCCATATCTTATTTTTGAACCCATTTTCAAAAACATCCCCTGTGCACAGTGAATGGTCCAATTTTGAAAAGCTCTCACAGAGCTTAATTATTGGTCTAATCCTGTGATTCTTGGTTCCTTGAGTAGTCAACATGCTTTCTGAGTTATTGTATTAGCTTATAATTAGTTTATAGCTTATTTTCAATTAACCTTGTCATCATGATTTAGCTTATAAGACATTTAGCTTAACACATTTGCTTATTTTCAATTTCTTTATTAAACTGTTAAGTAAAAATAAGCTTGTTCTCAGCTTATTAGTAGATTTCACAAAAAGTTGTAGTTATAAATATTGCTTATTTTCATGTTCTCAATAGGTTTGTAAAATAAAAATTTCAAAAAGAAAATGTTTTGCAAAAAGGTGGGGAGGCAGGCTCGAACCTGAGACCTCCCCCCTTTGGAGAGTGATAGTGGTGTACCTGGAACCAATGCGCCCTTGGGACTTTTCTCGTCATTCCTTGCACTTAATACTCTCTTATATACGTTTTGCCTTATATAGCTTATTAAGTTTATTTAGCTTATTACTAGCTTATTCGAGCTAGCTTTTTCAGTGTTTGTATTTTTTATAAATTTGTAATAGTATAAAGTATTTTTACAAAAAGTTTCAGATTTTTCTCTTTATTTTTAGTATTTTTTAACATTTAATTAGTGTAAAAACTTATTTAAATCATAATAAAAAATATAAAAGTCAAAAAAATATAAATCTTTTTTCTAAAATTTTCTTTTGTCATATAGTACGTAATAAAATTAGTTTCACACTCGTAGGCCTTTTATTTCATAAATTTTACGTTTTTGCTTGCGCTCCAGCGTCATTTTCGTAAATAACGCTCGTTTTAGTTTTAAGTAACGTTTCTAGATAATTTGAGTTTACGTTTTAGTTAATATAGTTTATTTAAGTTATTTTATTTTATAAAATCATAAAAACATCATTGTAAAAATAGTGATAGCATTTATTTAATATATTTTATCTTTTTAATTTCTTTTAATTTGCATTTAAGTGGCTTTAATTTGTAGATCTTTTCTTTAGGTAATTTTCCATCGAAATCCTTTCTGATCACTATCCTTAGTGATCATTCTATCATCTGAAGTGTTTATACACCAATTCATCCTCCGTGGGACTTAACGACCCAGGAATTCCCTATATTCCTCTGATCTTAATTGCATTTGTGTTTAAGCTGTTTTAAGTCTGTTAGACTTGACTGTTTAGCACAGATCAAATTTTGGCGCCGCTGCCGGGGAGGCTGTAAGCGTGTTTTAAGCATTTCCAGACCCGTACTTGCACATATACCATCGTTTGTAAACAGTTTTTTTTGTAAAGTTTTTCAAAACCAAAAAGTTCATTAACACTTTTCCTAAAGTGTTAACAACACCAAAAACATTTTTTATTCAAGTTTTCAACAAACACAAAACCCAAAAATATTTTCATTCTTTGTTTTTTCAAAATATTTATCCAAAACTCCAAAAATATTCATCTTTACCCTCTTACCCTTTTTGATTCTTTATTCCTTTACCCTCTATCCATTTGATTCTAACTTCTTCTATTCTCATGGAATCTCTCGTGGACGAATTCTGGGACGAAGTTGAAAAACTTCAGACTGTGTCACAAATGTCTAAAATTCGTGTTGTTCATGATGATCCATTTATTCTGCATAGGGAAATAGAACGAGAAACCGGGGTGACAAAGGGCCAGGTACTTCCTTTTGATAATGGAGGTACTAAATACGTCCATCCTACGGTTATCCAAAGCTCTAAACCCTCAATTGCTCCTAAGCCGTCTAAAATTGATCCTACACTTTCACGATTTACGGTTAAAAGCAAACATGCAGAGTTTAGACCGGTGACTAATGACTTGCCTAATCTTCACATTTCTCAAGAACCAGAACCGGGGACCATAACGGAAGTAGTGGAAATTGCTAGCTCTCAGAACACACCACTTGTCCCACCTCCGGATTTTTCAAAATGTTCTTTGAGTCTAAATAGTCATTCAGATCACCATGTTGGTTTTGTTGATTCTTTGAATGAACTGATTCCTTCTCATAACTCTCAAATAGAATCGTTTATTCCTTGTGTCGGTTCTGGTGAGCCTCTTTTTGGTTCACCATGTCGCTGGTGTACGTGTGTACAGTGTGGTAATGATATTCGTAATGGGAGTTGTTTGTTTTGTGGTTCGAGGAATTCATTTGATTATGATCCTAATACGAACTCATTTAACGACTCCTCCAATTTTTCTAATTACCCACCACAGCCCGACATATCTTCATATAATCAACAATACTGCTGTGAATTTTGTGGAGGTCCTCACCAAGGATTTGAGTGTCAATCCGAAAACACGTTTGTAGGTGATGCTCAGAACTTTGGTTATGACCAAAATCCATATGATTCACCAATCCAAGCTCAACAGTTTTACTGTTGTGAGAATTGTGGAGGTTCCCATTTCAGCTCTGATTGTCAAACAGGGAATCCATTTCCTTGTGACAATTTTGACACATCATTTCAAGACCAACCTCCACAGTACCAAATAATTCAAGCAACTCCTCATGAAACTACAACAGACTTTTTACTGAAGGGTCTGGAGTTATTAAAAGAACTTAAGGAGGAGTCGGCTATGTCATTTCAAAACTCTCATGAGAAATCCATGGAAGTTTTGTTAGCTGAAGAGCAGACTGCTAAAATAAATTCCCAAATTGCCTTTGAAAAATCTATTAGGGAATCTATTGCAAACGAAAAAGCAGCCAGATCTAGCTCTAGATTCAGTTTTATTCCTGATGATAGTGATGATGAAGATACACTTGAAGATTCATCAAATTCATCAGTTGATATCCCAGCAGTTGAGATTCATTCTCAAACAACTGTTGTCACACCCGAGGTTCACACTCACTCTCTGAACATGGGGGATGAGCTTCTTGACACTGTTCCTGAAAAGGAATCGGACGAATTCATAAAGTCTAGTGTTGAGGACCTTGTCCCAATCCCAAGAGAGTCACAGGGAATTCTCGAGCATTTGTGTGATATCCCTACTCCTCTTGTCTTCCAAAATGATCATATTGAGATGTTCTCTGATTCTGATGAGGACTATTCTTTATCTTGTGGAGACATAAGTTATGTGGGTGAGTTACCTTCTGAGCCTGTCAGCTTAGGAGAAGAGAATGAAGAAGAAATAATCCAAGACGAAGCTCTTCGTCTTACTTTATTGAATGTTAATCTTCTCGTTTCTAGAATCGAGGCTTTTAATGAAAAGCCTACTTCATATTCTATCCCCTTTGAGGATAGTGAACTTTTGTTCAATGATTCTATTCCCGAATTGCAAACGTTCCATTTTGATCATATGGGAGAGAAGATTAGTGGTAATACCACTTCTCATTCTCATAATTCTCTCCCCGATTATGAATCATTCACTTTTGAGGAGTTCTCCAGTGAACTCATTCAAATCAATCCTGAATATGAATCATTCTCCTTTGAGGAGTTCTCCTGTGAACTCACTCATATCATATCTCCACCAGAGTATGATAACTTCTACTTTGATCTAGACACACCCGGGATATGTCTAGACCAATTGAGCTTAACTGATAAGATTCATGAAACCATGAATTATCCTGTGAGTGATGATGAGTTAATCATGATCTTTATCATGACTTTCTTTCTCTTCTTCACCTATCCCGTGGCTTCTCCTGTTCTTCACTCCTTCGGGAATGAAGACATTATCTTTGACCCCGGCATTTTCATTTATCAATTATGAGCCGGTTCTATGTATATCTCATCGGTGTGGAACTTTCACGTATTTCAATGTTTATACAAAACATCTTGAATGAAAGTCCGATGGAGATTGTCTCTTCCACTTACTTCCCCATGAACAAATTAATTCGGGGTCGAGTCAAGCTAGCGACTCGGTAATCAAAAACAGTAGTTAAACATGGGTTTTCACCCGTGTGTACCACCCTAGTGTGGGGGAGATGCCCCACATGTTGTATATAAACCTTAAAAATGAATGAAAATTGTAAATATTAAAAAAGATAATAAATGTTGTGTTTCTACACTTAGCTAGTAATGTTATCTTTTTACGTTCTAAGTTTCGGCATAACAGCCGGTACTTTGAATATTGAGGACAATATTCATTTCTAAGTGTGGGGGGGAAATTCTGGCGAATTTGATCGTAAATGTACCCTTTTAGTCCCTTTTTCCCCAAAATGGCAAAATTTTAAAATTTTTTATTTAGTGAAAGTACTATGTACTAAACACAACAAATGGTAATCAGTCCACCATGTCTAACCTACATAAGGATTGGCTAATCCAGGAGCAAACGGCTCTTGGTAAAGATATATCAAATCCGTTTATATGGCTTGCAATTTGCCCAAAATTGTATGGTATTCAACTCACCATATCCTAAAAAGTGAAGAGTTGGCTAGCCCGCAAGGTTATGGCTTGTGGTAAAGGCAGTGGAAAAACCATAATTGGTAATCAGCTCACCAAAGATAATATTGATAATTTATCTAAGAGTTGGCTAGTCCAGAAGGGTACGGCTTCTGGTAAAGACAAATCAAATCCGTTGACAGCTTATGATTTGCTCAAAATCATTTGGTTATCATTGTACCAAAGTTCTTACTTGAACTGAAACAATTGGCTACACCAGAAGTAATGGCTTTTTGGTAAAGAGATAAAATCCATTAACTTTTCATAAAACATTGCTAGGGACTAGCAATATCTTAGTGTGGGGGATTGATGAGTGTCTAAATACTCATCATTTTTGTACTGTCTAGACTGCAAAAACATCTGAAAACACTCAGAAATGCTTCAAAATGATAAAAATATCACAAACAAGTGTTTTATATGTTTTAAATGCAAAAACATCAAAATCTGGTGAAAAACGTATCAAGTTTGCATAATTGGCAGTTTTAGTCCCCCAAGTTACAAAAGTTGTCAAATCTAGTCCCTGGTAATTCAAAAACTTGTAAATATCATTTTAGGTCCTTGGGATTCACAAGTTGTTCAAAATAATCCTTTGAAGTTAAAAATCACAAATTTACAACTTTGGTCCCTCAACTTTGCAAAAGTGTCAAAAATAGTCCTTAAGGTTTTAAAAAGTGAAATTGATCAAAAATAAACCTTGTACTATTAATAAATGAAAAAATTGGTCCTTATGATAAACTTTTGGAAAATTACAAGTTTAACCCTTCAAGTTTCAGAAAATTACATAATAGGTCCTTAAGGTTTAAAAATGGAAAAATATTCATATATGGTCCTTGTACTAACCATATTTGGCAGGTTTAGTCCTTATTATAACTTTGGAAAACTTGTCAAATCCAGTCCTTAAACTTTCAGGAATTACATAAAAGGTCCTTGTACTTATTTAAACCAAACGGACCTTATATATTATCCAATATCCAGTCAACCCAAACCAGGCCCAATATCACAAACCAGCCCAAATTTTAAACAGATAACCCGCGCTTGCACTGTTCATCCTCTCCCAATCCACCTGTTTCCTCCATTGCCACCTGTTTCACTACCACCTCATCACCCTTATCTCTCCAGCACATTCCTACCTTTCACCTCAACCTTTCCACCTTGCAAACCAACCCCCCCACCTCATTTAATGCTGCTACCTGCCCAAGACTTTTTTGGCGCCAAAATGCCATTTGATGGCTATGATGTATTTGACCCATCCAAAGGCTGATATTTTTGATGGGAAAGATCAAGTGGGACCCACAGACTCTGAAAGATCAATATAAATCAAGATAGAAGGAGAAGAAAGTGGGGGTCGCATGTTTTAGGCCACTTTTTAGTGTAAAACTTCTTTAAATGTTTGTTTTAGTTTAAAGTTAAGCTTTCAGTGTAAATTTAAGTTTGTTTCAAGTCAAAAATCACTTCTGTATTGTACTTATTCCAAGTTTAATAAGATTTCAAGTTTCATGTTTCTTGTTAATTCGTATTAACTCATATATATTAATTAGAGATCACACAAGTTCTTTTACCCTTCAAACAAGCTCAGATAAGCTTGCTATAGCTTTTCTTGAACCTGTTTTAGACTATAATAGTTTAAATTTCAAAAATGAAGAAAAGTCAACAAAAGTCAACTGTTGAAGCTAATCATGGTTTGAATATAAGAGCTTGTTGATGCAGAGCTGATTTTGAATGAATGTTGGTTTAGAGCTTCTTGGGAAGCATTAGGATTAATCCTCAGTCCTTGGTTCCTTGTTTACATTTGAACTCCAAATTGTAAGTTATTTCTTGGAAATTTGCATATTCTAGTTAAAATGCTTTAAACCTGTTAAATTTAGTTTAATCCTATTTAAATATAGTTATTATAAGGTTTTTAATCAGTGTCATAGTCCTAATCAGTGGAATACTTGGAAAAGCTTTAAAACAGTCCATAAAAGGGATGTTTGGATTTGCAATATTAACTGTGGTATAATCTGTTTATGATATTGTTTGTGCTTGCTTTAAGTTACAGTAGTATATAAGATATAAGTTCAAGCATAAAAACTAATGCTCATTAGTATAAAAGTCAAAATAGTTCTAAATATTTCCTTAATAAATCACTGTTAAGAATTAGGAACACCAATCGCATATTAATAGCTTATAATCTGTTACTCTAGCCTAAATTCATCCTATAATAGCTTAATATATCATAATAAGTTAGTAGTATAGATTCTAGTTTCATAAAAGTCAATTTGCAGTTTAGTTCAAAAAGTCAAAACATGTTCACTGCACAGTTGTGCAGTCTTTATTTCAAAAGCTCACAGAGAGCTTATAAATGAGTTTTAATTTGTGTAAATTAGCTTTTTGAAAAGCTGAACTGGTCAACTAGTTAGTCCCAGTCTTAGTTTTCATTTTCTAACTTATTTAGTGCTTATTTCCATATCTTATTTTTGAACCCATTTTCAAAAACATCCCCTGTGCACAGTGAATGGTCCAATTTTGAAAAGCTCTCACAGAGCTTAATTATTGGTCTAATCCTGTGATTCTTGGTTCCTTGAGTAGTCAACATGCTTTCTGAGTTATTGTATTAGCTTATAATTAGTTTATAGCTTATTTTCAATTAACCTTGTCATCATGATTTAGCTTATAAGACATTTAGCTTAACACATTTGCTTATTTTCAATTTCTTTATTAAACTGTTAAGTAAAAATAAGCTTGTTCTCAGCTTATTAGTAGATTTCACAAAAAGTTGTAGTTATAAATATTGCTTATTTTCATGTTCTCAATAGGTTTGTAAAATAAAAATTTCAAAAAGAAAATGTTTTGCAAAAAGGTGGGGAGGCAGGCTCGAACCTGAGACCTCCCCCCTTTGGAGAGTGATAGTGGTGTACCTGGAACCAATGCGCCCTTGGGACTTTTCTCGTCATTCCTTGCACTTAATACTCTCTTATATACGTTTTGCCTTATATAGCTTATTAAGTTTATTTAGCTTATTACTAGCTTATTCGAGCTAGCTTTTTCAGTGTTTGTATTTTTTATAAATTTGTAATAGTATAAAGTATTTTTACAAAAAGTTTCAGATTTTTCTCTTTATTTTTAGTATTTTTTAACATTTAATTAGTGTAAAAACTTATTTAAATCATAATAAAAAATATAAAAGTCAAAAAAATATAAATCTTTTTTCTAAAATTTTCTTTTGTCATATAGTACGTAATAAAATTAGTTTCACACTCGTAGGCCTTTTATTTCATAAATTTTACGTTTTTGCTTGCGCTCCAGCGTCATTTTCGTAAATAACGCTCGTTTTAGTTTTAAGTAACGTTTCTAGATAATTTGAGTTTACGTTTTAGTTAATATAGTTTATTTAAGTTATTTTATTTTATAAAATCATAAAAACATCATTGTAAAAATAGTGATAGCATTTATTTAATATATTTTATCTTTTTAATTTCTTTTAATTTGCATTTAAGTCGCTTTAATTTGTAGATCTTTTCTTTAGGTAATTTTCCATCGAAATCCTTTCTGATCACTATCCTTAGTGATCATTCTATCATCTGAAGTGTTTATACACCAATTCATCCTCCGTGGGACTTAACGACCCAGGAATTCCCTATATTCCTCTGATCTTAATTGCATTTGTGTTTAAGCTGTTTTAAGTCTGTTAGACTTGACTGTTTAGCACAGATCAGCTTCATTATTGGTTCAATTCAAATGAAACTTTGGGTTTAAAAACTTCAGTTGGTCAAGTTTCTTAATCTGATTTTTGTTGAATTTTTGTAATTTTTTACAAGCTTCAAATCAGCTTGTCAAGTGGGTTAAAAGTGCCCTGTGCACACACTCAGCATACACTGAGTATGAGACAGGCACCTTGCAGACCTTGCATAGGTTTGGTTTTAGATCCTTAGGGTCTGAAACTTGGTTTAGAGGTAGTTAAGCTGGTGGACTTGAGGTCTTCAGTTTTGTTTTTCACATAAGCTTTTTCAATAAGCTTGTGCTTAAGCTTCAAAGTAGACAGAAAACTGTTGTGGGCACTTGAGTTTCTAATTCATCAAATCTGTTTAGCTTGCACTTTAGAGGTTTAGGCTAGTTGTACTTAGTTGCTTTTGAGTAGTTTTAGCATATTATAGCTTCTATGATAATTTGGTGCTCATTTGGTACCTCTAGCTTATTTTGAATGCTTATTTATAAGCACTTTTCACTGCAGCTTCATATTCTCACACATAAGCCATTGTTTTTATATTTTTCTTAGATTCAGAATATTAATTTAGACTTTTCCTGAATTTTTCATAATTTTCCATCACTGTTTAATATTTTTCCTCATTTAAATCAGTTTTTAGTACTTTTTAATTAGCCTTTATTGCAATTAAATCAGAAAAGTTTCAAAAAAATAAGTTTTCAATTTTCATAGATTAAGATAAATATAAAAAGTCAAAAAAATATTTTTCCAGATTTTTCTTAGTTAAATTTGTAATTTTTAGCAATTTAATTAGTTTTAGATAGTTTTTAAATAATAGAAAATAGAAAAATAATCAGAAAAATACAAAATTAGTTTTGAAAATTCTCTTTTGTTATTTTAGATTTTTCTAAATCATAATTTCATTTTTCTAGCTTTATTTCATATTTTCTTATATTTTAGGGTATTATTAAATAGGTAAAAATAGTTTTTAATTAATAATAATTAAATAAATAGTCAAAAAAATAATTTTATTTTTCTCAAAATTTTCTCTTATCATTAGGTTTGTAAAAATGTCATTTTTATATTTTTAGGATTAATACTATTTCAATTTCACATTTTCTTTTGTACGTTACGTAGTTTTTAATTTAAATTTATAAAAGAAAAATCAAGAAAACATCATTTTAAAAATATTGATAGCGTTTATTTAATATAATTTAGTTCTTTAATTTTCTTTCATTTTTCCTTTGTCATCTTGTATCAATCATAACCCTTTTCCCGTTCAAATTCACCCGATCACTATACGTTTGGTGATTCAGTGCACAGCTCGTTGGGACTTAACGACCTGGGGAAACACTATACTCCTCTAGATCTTCATTGCATTGGTGTCTGAGCTGTTTGAAGTTTATTACGGTTGACCATTCATAAGTGGTTAGCTTGTGTGATAAAACTTGACGGTTTGGGAGCCGATCACTAGCTTTCAATAAGGATCATTGATCCCTATTGTGTAACCGTCTTAGAGTTGATCATCTAGGATTGGGGCTTTAGATGTGTTTTGTAGAACACATGATGATGACGAAGAAACCTTAATAATAACAATGATAGTTTGATTATTCCGCTGTGCATATATTTATTGTTCATTGTTATTTGTGCTTATTGATAATCCTAGATAAGGTCTAAACAACCTCGAGCATCGATTCTAACAGAATACATACAAATTCCTTCACACGGAATGCGAAGAATTTGTGCAAAGGTGTTGAGGGATAAGGTAATGCTTTGGTTGTTAACAATAAAAGCGATTGAGATGCTTTCATCATTGTTTCGAATGATCCTAACACATTTTCAAAAATCAAAGATGAAAACCGGACAAATTTGTTCATCAATATCTAGGAGACAATCAAACTTAATTGCCGAGAAGACTTGACAAATGTCGGTGTTTTCAAGGAAACATTCCTTAACAACACGACCTTCATGGATAAGTCGTTTTTCAAGCTTTTTGAAAATTTTACGATTGGTTTTTGAAAGCTCTTCTTTTCGATAATATCTAGAGAGGTAGTGGACAGTGTCATGGTGATCTTGTTGGGTAGCTTTGGGATGATTGATCCTAGAAAGCAAATTTTCCAATTAGGTCAAATTTGTCAAGATGGGTTTATGGTTTTGATTTGTATTAACAATGTTGTTTTGAAAAACCTTTAATTATGTAGAACCCTTTTTAACTTTTGCACTACCTAATTTCTTCAATTGGTGATCAATTGAATCTTAATTAAAAAGTATAAAACCATAAACCCTAGGATGAAGATGATGATGAATAGAACATATGAGTTTAATTACTTACAATGATGTTCAAGATTGAGATGCTTGAGAATATGAAGCCCAATGGAGATGGAAGCAGAAGTTAGGTCGTTTTTGTGATTTTGAGAAGAGGGAAAATGGATTATTTTGGTTTTGAAAGGCGTATATCTGATTTATGTCACATGGTTCCCCCAGATCCCTTGAATTAGGGATCCAGCTAGTACAACTTGTGGGATCCGGCTACTGTGGACAGAAAAGGAGTTTTTGGTGTTACTTTTGTAATAAGTTATACAATAGCTTATAAAACAAAACTTGTAGAATGGGGTTCCTATTTGAATAGACGTTTGGTCAAGGTGTTTTGATGGTCAATTGGTTATTTGATAAGTTAACCATCAAAGGTCTATTTTGTGAAGACAGTGTGGGTTTGACGATCTTAGAAAATCAAAGAGGAATACTATTCCTAATGATGAGTAAGTAAGGAAAGTGCTGAAGAAAGACTTTTAAGAGACTTGAAGTTAACATCCTAATTCGTGTGTTCATATAGTTGTATAGAACAATATTTATAAGCGCATAACATCAACATATTTATATAAGTGTACTATAGATAGATATTAGCTAGTTTTTGGGTAAGTGAACATACCTCAAACCTCTTGATATGGTTTTTAGAGACCATATACCCGAAATACTTCATGAGCTTTTAAAGTAATCCATTATACTTGGTAGAAGTAGGTTGTAATTCCTTTTTGATTCTTCCTTGAAAGTTGACTTCATTTTTCTTTTGAAAGAAATGAAGACTTTGAAAGAGTCCTAGCAAGAAGATTTCTTAAAGAAGAATTGTTAGAATAATCTATCACTATCCAACATAAAAATTTGTTTTAAAAGATTTCTTTCTTTGTAGTTTTCAATCATACATGGATCGTATCAAGTTTTAAAAGTACAATATACTCTTAAGAAACTTGGTAACGAAGCTCTGATACCAATTGTGGAAACTAGAAGGGGGGTTTAAAAGTTTTATCGATTAAAACTTCGTTTTAAACTATTTAGGTCGACTTATGTCAATCTATTAAATGTGTGTGTTGGATGTTGATGGATATGCATATAAATAATTAATGTAAAGATAAAGAGTAAGAAGCACAAAACCATAATGCGAGTATTTATAGTGGTTCGGCTACAAGGATACCTCCCTTGCCCTACTCCACTTCCCGAGTCACCTACTCGATATTTCGTAATCACTACACAACACAAGCTCCTTGTGGCTAAGAAGCCTTCACAACGTCGCCTACTCTTTATCCGGTACAAGGCTAGACATCGGGTTCTTCCACGAGGTAGAACCAAACCTATCACAACGTCGCCTACACTTTATCCGGTACAAGGCTAGATACCGAGTTCCAGTACAATAGGAGGAACTACTAGCCAACACTACACAACACCTATCCCAAAGGAGATCCACTCCTTATTACAACATCAACAAGGATATCAATATTCTTTTACCCAAACTAATCTATCTTGTACATCAATGCACCATATCGAATGTACACCCTAGGCACCTTCCACTAATGCCTTTGACATGACACCTAGGCACCCTTCACTAATGCCTTCAACACGGACCTTAGGCACCCTTCACTAAGGCCTTTGACACGGATCTTCGGCACCTTTCACTAATGCCTTCAACTCGACCCTTTAGACATCTTTCAGCTATGTCTTCAATACAACACTTTTAATGAGAGAGGAAAGAACTATCAACAAGATAACATTAGTAGTCTTGATGATGACGAAGCTTGGCAACCCATGGACTTGAGCTTGCTCGACTTCAAGAGGTGGTGATCTAGCCTTTAAGAGGAACCTAAAGAATCACACAAACACAAAACTACATAGAAAGATCCTTTGAAACTGAGGTTAGAGAGTTTACAATACTAAGAGAAAGTATGTGTGGAAGTGGCAACTTACAATGAATAAATGGCTCACTATTTATGGCAAAAAAACTATTGTCCCCCGAATCCCACAGATCTCTTGCTTGAGGGATCTGTCCAGTGTATTCCTGGGGATCCGCCAGATTCTCCTCCTATTTGGGTTATGGGTCATGGGTCACGGATCATGGATCATGGGTTATGGACTTTGGGTCATGGGTATTACAATGTATCTTGACATTGGATCATGGGTATGGGTCATGGACCATGGATAATACCTAACTTGATTTCATGCATGATGTCATGTAATGGGTCATGGGTTATGGATCAAGCTCCATGGGTATGGGTCATGGACTTTTGGTTTTACCCAACTCTATTCAATGTATATAATCAATGGGTCAAATACTTAGATTTCTACCCATTACATTGTCCATTACAATATATACTAAGTATATATATAAGTACATATCTATATTATGTAAACACTAGTTGTTATACATATGCTTTTCTATAGAATGTAAACACTGTTACTTGTTTAGTGTTTTATATGAAAATGTAAGTGTGTTAGTAACTATTGGCTCAAACCATTTACGTATTTTATTTGTTTCATTAAAATGATTTTACGTTTGTTATCGAAAAAATATTAGAAGATCGTAAAATATAAATAAACGTTTTTATGGCTTATTTGTATTAACAATAACCCACAACCCATAACCCGATTTGCAACCCAAAATTTAGACTCAAGCTGACCCAGCTGGCGAATCCCTTGAATTGCACTAGCCGGATCCCTCTGGGGAGGGATCCGTGGGAACCGGGGAACAGTAGAGAAATTTTCCTACAAATAGTGAGCCATTTCTCTCTTGCAACTCACCCCTTTTACACATACTCTCTCTTAGTATTGTAAACTCTCTAAACTCAGATCCAAAGGATCTTTCTATGTAGTTTTGTGTTTGTGTGATTCTCTAGGTTCCTCTTAAAGGCAAGATCACCACCTCTTGAAGTCGAGCAAGCTCAAGTCCATGGGTTTCCAAGCTTCGTCATCATCAAGACTACTGAAGTTATCTTGTTCATAGTTCTTTTCTCCCTCCTTAGAAGTGTTGTGGTAAAGGCATTAGTGAAAGGTGCCGAAGGTCCGTGTCGAAGGCATTAGTGAAAGGTGCCAAAGGTCCGTGTCTAAGGCATTAGTGAAAGGTGCCAAAAGTCCGTGTCGAAGGCATTAGTGAAAGGTGCCAAAGGTCCGTGTTGAATGCATTAGTGAAAGGTGCCGAAGGATCGTGTCAAGAGCATTAGTGAAAGGTGCAAAGGGAGTACATTCGATATGGTGCATCGATGTACAAGATAGATAATTTGGGTTAAAGGATATTGATATCCTTTATGTTGTTGTAATAAGGAGTGTGTCTCCTTTAGGGTTGTTGTGAATTGGTGTAGTGTTGGGTAGTAGTTCCTCCTTTGTAATGGAACTCGGTATCTAGCCTTGTACCGGATAAAGTGTAAGCGAAGTTGTGATAGATTTGGTTCTACCTCGTGGAAGAACCCGGTGTCTAGCCTTGTACCGGATAAAGAGTAGGCGGCGTTGTGAAGGCTTCTCTGCCACATTAAGGAGCTTGTGTTGTGTAGTGCTTACGAACTCTTGAGTGGGGAACTCGGAGAGTGGAGTAGGGCAAGGAAGGTGTCCTTGTAGCCGAACCACTATAAGCACTCGTGTTGTGGTTTTGTGTCTCTTACTCTTTATCTTTGCATTACTTATTTATATGCTTATCTATCATCATCCAACACACATATTAAATAGATTGACATAAGTTGATCTAAATATTTTAAAATGAAGTTTTAATCGGTAAAACTATTCAACCCCCCTTCTAGTTTTCCACAATCGGCTTCACCATTACTTCTACAAGATTGAGCACTTTCATGCTCTTTTGTGTAGCAAAAAGCTACTAGATTGATGATAAGGATTTAAAACATACGTTTTTAGGGGGTCATTTAAGCCCTAAATCAACACATTTTATATCCGTTACTACTTAAAATCGTTCCTTTTCACATTTTAGTTCTTTTGAAAGCAAAATGCTGGAATGAAGCATATTTGGACGAAAAGGAGCGAAAACGTGAAGACAATGGCAAAGTCAAGATCAAAGACCCTCCAGCAGACCTGACGGCGTCCCAACAAAAGGGCGACGGCGTCCCTATATAGAAGTTTTGATCAAATTATACGCGACGGCTTAGGTGAAATTCTGGTTCTACAACCTGACGGTGTAACGCCTAAACTCTGAAAGGCGTCACTCACAATTTCCACACCAGACGCCGAAGAACCAATCTCAGACGACGTCCTTCATGAAGACTGACGGCGTCACACACATCAACGGACGTCGCCACAACGATGACTTGGCCTAAACGAAACCCTAATGATGGTGACCTGACGAAGTCACTAGCAAAAGGTGAGTCCATCGCACTTGTAAATCTTTATATAGGATTCAATTTTTATATTTTATGGGAGGTAGAACTTTGGAGAGCAAACCCTAATTCAGTTGTAGTCTGACTTGGACAGTATTCTAGGGTCCCATACCCTATTTTACTTCATAAAATAAGTTTGTTTATCCATTTTATCATTATGTCTATCCCATGTTCAATTGTATGTGTGTATGCTTGCTTGTTTAACAAGAGTAGCTAAATTATCCTTGTGTTTGCTTAGATCTATGAAACATAGTTGCTAATTATTGTTAGGTTGTCTCTTGTCTTAATTGGTAGACTCTAGAGTAAGGAAAACTGGCTTCTTCTTTAATTGTTGCGAGCTTGAACGTCCTAAATAGCAAAAAAGCTTAAGAGTGCACTTAGGCCATTCGTTGTTTTTATTGCGTGGATTGTAGCTTAAGGATAGTAGAGTATTTGTGGGAGATACCATTGTACTCGCCGATCCCGGGTAGTCTAGAGGACAGTTGCAATTCATAGAACTAGGGAATTAGGCACCACCCTACAACCAAACGGAATACAACGCACCAATTAAGATGAGGATGTGACAATTTAACTGACCAATAAGAGTTAATTAGGGAGTAAGAACATCTAAGTAAACACATTTTTAATCATCATACGAGCATATCTACAATTAGCATAATCTATCCATTAGTTAATTAGTTTAGTGATTATTAAAAGTAGTAAAAATTGGTAGAAGTACCACCCCCCACTCCTATACCCTGAGATATTTACTTTGCTTTCAAAAAACCATAAAAAAAGACTAAAAAGAATCTCCCTCAACCTCACCTTCTCATCATATATCTCTTTCTAGCATTCCTATTCTCCTAGAGAACCAATCAATCCCCTGAGCTTACCCCATACTACACTACAACGATTAGGTTCACTGCCTAGAGGGTTAAAAAACTTGCTCGTAGAAAAGGAAGTCTTCTCGACCCCGAACCCACGCATCAAGTTTTTGGCGCCGCTGGCGGGGAATAAAATAGCTAGTTATATTTCTATCTCGTTTAGGTTTACTCGCTTGATTCCTATCAAGTGAGCTTTTTTCTCTTTTTCTTAGCTTTTTTTAGTCTATCCCTCTTCTTCATGTTTTCGTTCGTAGCCTCATCACTTTTCATCATGGAAGGTGATACCAACCCAACAACAATCCACCACCACATCAACCACTTCCACTAATAAGGATTTAAAACGTACACTTTTAAGGGGTCATTTAAGCCGTTAATCAAACACTTTTATATCCGTTACTGCTTAATTTCTTTCCTTTTCACTTTTTAGGTTTCTTGGAAGTAAAATTCTGGAATGATGCATATATGGAAGAAAAGGAGTGAATACATGAAGAAAATGGCAAAGTCAAGATCGAAGACACTCAAGCTGCTAAAACTGAAGCTGACGGCGTCCCACTAAAGGGCGACGCCGTCCCCCTCTACAGATTTGATAATAGATGCACCTGACGGCTCAGTAGAATTTTTTCTCATAACACCTAATGGCGTCAGGCTTTGAAGAGGAAGGGCATCACTAAGACTTTTCATCTCAGACGGCCCAGATCCAGAATTAGATGACGTCCCTGCTGAATCCCGACGGCGCCACAACTACAATGTGATGCCGTCCCATCGATAACTTTGCCAAGACGAAAACCCTAATGACGGAGATCTGACGGTGTCCCACCTATAAGGCGACTCCGTCGCAAGTGTAAATCTATATATAGAATTCGATTTTTCAGTATTTAGGAGGTAAAATTTTGGAGTAAAAACCCTAAACGTTTGTAGTCCAACTTGGACAGTATCTTAGGGTCCCAAACCCTATTTTACACATCAAGATAAGTGTTTTAATCCATTAGTATCAGTATGTCTACCATTAAATGTGTGTATGCTTGCTTGTTTAACATGCCCAGCTAAATTTCTTGTGTGTTTGCTTACATCTATGAAACCTAGTTGTTAATTATTGATTGGTTGTCTCTTATCTTAATTGTAAATGGCTTAGGAGTGCACTAGGCTATCATTGTGTTTAAATTATTGAGTAATCTTTGTGAACATTAGTTTATGAATCATTTAGAGGATTTCGTAGTCTAAACATCCAAATATAACCTTAAAGTTAGTTTATGAATCATCTAGAGGACTTCGTAGACAATAACTTAAAGGTATTCTCAAAGAGTTACGGCATAAGCATTCCCTACGACCGTAGAAAACATAACGCGTTAAGAATAAGGATGTGACAATTCAACCAACAATAAAAGATAACTAGGGAGTAATAGTATCTAGGTAAACACATTTTTAATCATCATACGAGCACAAATCAAAAAGACATAGCTACCCGTAGTATTAGATAATTAGATAGTAGAAGTAATCGGTAGAAGTACCACCCCCAAAACAATTGCCTCGAGATTTTACCCTTAGGTTTCTAAAATACCAATAAAAGATAAAAAAAAAGAATCATCCTCAACCCCACCTTAGTGTAATACACTTCTTGCTAGCATTCCTATTCCCTTAGAGAACGATATAATTACCCGAGGCTTACCCAATACTACACTACAACGATTAGGTTCACTGCCTAGGGTGTTGAAAAACTTGCTCGACAAAAAGGAAGTTCCTTTGACCCCGAACGCGCTTCGTACGCGCATCAAGTTTTTGGTGCCGCTGTCGAGGAATAGAATAGCTAGTTAGATCTTTATCTCGTTTAGGTTCCCTTGCTTGATTCCTATCAAGTGTAATTTTTTCTTATTTTTCGCTTCCTTGTAGTTTATCCCCTTTCTTAGTGACTTTGTTTGTAACCCCGTCACTTTTCATCATGGAAGGTGATAACCCACCAAACAACAATTCCCCATCAAATAACTACCCACCACTTGATCCAACTTTTGCCAACCAGTTTTGAGCTCGTATTGTTAGTGAAATTGGAGAGCTTAAGAAATTGAATAGGATAATTGAAAGTGCACTTGAGAAAGCCCTTAAGGAATCCACTAGTACTTTAGATAGTGATTCAACCACGAGCGATAATTCGGAGGATGAAATTGGAGAAGGGGATTATAAAGTATTGGAAATTATGGAGGGTAGTGAGGAAGAGGAACTTAGGGAGTATTTCGAGTCATACCTTAACGGAAAGGAAACCGCCTATCACTATAACGTAGTTAACTACCTGCGACCACCTTTCGAGCCATGCATAAAAAGGAGTGACCCTAAAAACATTAAGACACCGTGCATGATTGGGTACTTATATAGGGATCACACTTACATAGACTATAAGGCACCCATGAACATAATGTCTAGGCTCTATTACAAATGGATCATGAGCGAAAAGTTATGACCTATGAAAGATCCTTTTTACCCTAGGAAAGTAAGTAACTATGTTGGGAGAGCTAGAGGATTGCATGTCTTCGTAGGTAATTTCACATATAGGTGTGATTTCATGATCTTAGAAGATGTTAAAGGCATCATTGATGGATTTTTAGGAGATGTGATACTTGGGAGACCATTTATTGAGGAATCTATGATGGTTTATGATCAAGAGGAAGGAATAGCCAAGTTCTCAAATGGGACCGAATGTGTTAAATATATAATGCCCTACAAAAATAAAAGTTTAAGGGTATTGATGATTTAGATGTAGACAACATTCCGGCTTTTGAAGTAGATTGGGAGAACAAGGTTTACTACACCGCTTGTCTAGAGTTAGGCCCTGAATATATTCGTGATGAAAGAAGAGTTAAGGAAATCGAATGGGCATCTAAGATAAGAGGAACGTAGGAGCACGACTTCGAGTCTAGCTACAAGACTCATAAATAAAGAAAAGCGCTTCATGGGAGGCAACCCATGCTTAATTGTTTGCTTGTTTGTGTGTCATATATCTATTTATTGTTGTTTATTCTCATGTTTGAATTTGCGAAAATACTTTATTTTGTCTTTAACTTCGTCTTAATTACATATAAAGGTATTTTACAAAAGGATTAGTGTAGGGAGAATTACATACTTTTTTAAAAGAATGTGAACATGAGAATTACAACTAGTGAAATTGATGTATATGTGTGTTTGTTAGAGTCAAATGTTGTATCAAGTCATAATGGATGTTTTGCAGGAAGTTTTCCAGATTCTAAAGATGTAATTTTTCCAGAATTTTTCCAGGAAAATGCAGCAGACCAGTTTCTGTCATGACAACCTGACGGCATCAGGATTAGAACCTGACGACGTCAGGATGAGCAGAAACAGCTTATAAAATTTTCTCGTTTTCTGTGCTATTTATAAATTTTTGGAAATTCTCAGGTCTTAATTTTCCAGAAAATCTACAAACATCCATTCCGCAAGTATTATATCCTAGTGTAGTTGTGTCATATATAGTTTTACCGCCGATTTTACGTGAAGGTTTCTTCTATTTTCTTAAAGTGTGCAGGTTATATTTGGCAAGAAGAAGAAACTCAATATTGGATGGAACTTATCACGTATACATTCTTCTTGGGAAAGAATTTAACCACTACTTCACACGGATCCTACTGAGCTAATTAGGGGATTACTAGTTTCTTTCTCTTTTAATTACCTTTCTTTATCATAACTTTGATACTTCCGGGGAACATTGGGGACAATGTTCAGTTTAAGTGTAGGGAGGGAGAATAAAACGGGAACTTAGAAACTATGCTTATCCTTGATTATTTGTCTTGTCCTTGGTCACTTGTGTAATAAGCTATGAGAAACATTCGTTAGGGAAATTTTATCACCAAATTTAAAATTTTTTGTGACATGTACGAGCAAAAACTTTAGTCTTAATAAAGCGTCTCATGGATAGGAGTTATATGACTAGCACAAAAACCGTTTACCACTCAAATTCTACCCCAAAAATGTGAGGTTCGCCCCTAGATCTTTAGGAATAAAAACATTCACCTTTAATGCTTAGAGAGTGTACCGGTAGTATAATAGATTCTAGAACTTGTTTTGTGATGCATTCCGAGATCGCTAGTGAGACTACACTTATGTAGTTAGGAATAACTATATGATAAGAGGCATTAGGATAACCCTTGTTTGAAACATGTATTACAATTACTTCTTCCACATCGGTCGAGTAATTACCCCACACCCTTGCGATATACTCATCTTTAGTATACGATACCCCTAGTTAACCCCTCAGAGCCTATCCTTTTCGCGGTTCTCGTGATGTTTCGGTTTTTCGAAATATCAATGAAGAGCATTGTTTACAATCCACCCCCAAATGTACACCTAAATCGCCTTAGCCTATCTTGTATGCACCCACCTTTAGTGCATTATTGTTATCATACTAAACCCTTAGTTCAATTATCTAGTTACTTGCATGGTTGCTAAGTCGAGTCATATCTTTTGTACACAGTTTTGGGATGATTGGGACTCATGGGCAAAAGTAATATTTTATGGAATGACGGGAAGGAATGTTAAATTCAAATTCCTTTTATTTATGTAATTAAATACTCCATGTGTTTTGATCTTTTCAAATCGGGTCAAATTAGTGTTAGAGTAAAAAAAAACTCAAGTGTAGGGATGCTCCTATAAATCCCTTATATTTTGATGTTATTGTAATGGATGGTAGAGTAAAATTGTATGCACAAAAAAAAATCGAAAAATAGAAAGAAAGTGAAAAAATAAATAAATAAATAAAGAAAAAACATACGGGCTACCATCCTACATCTATCTTTATGTTTATGTTTTTCAATTTATGTATGTTTGTTTCAAGTTATCTAGAGTTTAGTGGGTCGAGTCTTGGCTTAGCAACGCCATTCTTTTCATGCTTGTAACATAAGATTTTTGACTTACCACCACTAAATCGCCTATCCAACAAAACCCTTTGTTTCCCTACTGTAAGCCTAACGTTACAACCCTTTTAAAGACCTCTTAGATAGTTTTTCCTAAGTGCTTACGCCAAAGCGATGGAGGTTTGATCTAGTCTCAAGCCTATGGTAATCTATGTACTATGCCAGGTAATGAGTGTTTATCTTCCATTTCCATTTACTATATTTCATATACACCCGAGAGATGAGAGAATCCAAACACCCCTTGTGAGGTGCTAGTATATAATTTTCGTGCTTGTTATGACTATTGCGGTGCTTTTACTTGTTGTGAATAATTGTTAAACCAATGCTTCATGCCCCCTAACTTATAAATTGATTGGCCAAAAGCACATTTGCTTGAGGACAAGCAAATACCAAGTGTAGGGATATTTGATAAGGATTTAAAACGTACAATTTTAAGGGGTCATTTAAGCCCTTAATCGAACAGTTTTATATTCGTTACTGCTTAATTTCATTCTTTTTCACTTTTTAGGTCTCTTGGAAGCAAAATGCTGCAATGATGCATATTTGGACGAAAAGGAGTGAATACATGAAGAAAATGGCAAAGTCAAGATCGAAGACACTCAAGCTGCTAAAACTGAAGCTGATGGTGTCCCAACTAAAGGGCGACACCATCCCCCTCTACAAATTTGATAATAGATGCACCTGACGGCTCAGTAGACTTTTTGCTCATAACACCTGACGGCATCAGGCTTTGAAGAGGAAGGGCGTCACTAAGACTTTTCATCTCAGACGGCCCAGATCCAGAATCAGACGGCGTCCCTGCTTAAGCCTGACGGCGTCACAACTACAACGTGACACCGTCCCATCGATAACTTGGCCAAGACGAAAACCCTAATGACGGCGATCTGACGGCGTCCCACCTATAAGGCGACGTCGTCGCAAGTGTAAATCTATATATAGAATTCGATTTTTCAGTATTTAGGAGGTAGACTTTTGGAGTAAAAACCCTAAAAGTTTGTAGTCCGAGTTGGACAGTATCTTGGGGTCCCAAACCCTATTTTACACATCAAGATAAGTGTTTTAATCCATTAGTATCATTATGTCTTCCATTGAATGTGTGTATGCTTTCCTTTTTAACATGTCCTGCTAAATTTCTTGTGTGTTTGCTTAGATCTATGAAACCTAGTTGTTAATTATTGATTGGTTGACTCTTATCTTAATTGTAAATGGCTTAGGAGTGCACTAGGCTATCATTGTGTTTAAATGCTTGAGTAATCTTTGTGAACATTAGTTTATGAATCATTTAGCAGATTTCGTAGTCTAAACATCCAAAGATAACCTTAAAGTTAGTTTATGAATCATCTACAGGACTTCGTAAAATAACCTAAAGGTATTCTCAAAGAGTTAGGGCATAAGCATTCCCTACGACCTTAGAAAACACAACGCGTTAAGAATGTTGGAATCACTCCTAAACTAGATTACAAGTGTTAGTAATTAATATGTAATAGTTAGCTTAATTAGGCTTTTATGTTAGTAATTATTTCAAGGCTTATGTAGAAAGCCCATAAGCCTTGGCCCAAGCCCATAAGCCTTCCCTATAAATAGTCTTGTAAACCTTCACTTGAAGGTTGGTTGTTCACTTTTCTATTTCACTCCAAGCATAAACCCTTCATTATTCATACGCGTGTTTGGTTAAGTGTTCATCCGATCGTCTCTTATCTCATTTCTTCATATTGATTCTTGTGTTACAAACATGGTGACCTAACAGTGGTATCATTCACCAAATAGTTGGGTGGAACGTTTGTTTGTTTTTGAAGTTTTTTGTGTCCTACGCGTAAGTTTCGGTATTCAAACTTTCATACGCTTAAAAGCTTTAATTTTTACACTTTAAAACTCAAGATTCTTGTCCTTTAAAGGTTATTTGGTGTTAAATTTTAAGTTTTTGACATAAAGTTTGAAACTTTACGTGTGTTTCATTATTTTTGAGCTTGATACATTCGTATAGTACTTTCTACGCGTACGGTGAAAAAGTGTTTTGGATCATCAAGTTTCATACTTTTGTGTTATTTTGGTAATATTGAAGCTATTTCATCATAAAAATCAGGTTTCTAAACACTTTTGGGCATTAAATTAGTTTTTGGTGAAAGTTGGTATTTTCTACTCGTAAGAAAACCCTAGTTTTACTCGTAAGCTTCAAATTCTAAGCCTAAGCTTCTACGCGTAAGGAATTTTCTTCAACGATCTTTAGAGTTGTTGGTTTACTCAGTGTTTTCTTGCTTGGATAAGCCTGAAAACACTTCGACTTTGGATATCATTTACACTGATATAAGTGTAAAGGATTTTTGGGTAAAACCCTAGTTTTACTCCTAAGCATAAAAGCTTACGAGTAAACACTTTACGTCTAAGCATTTTCTATGCATAAGCTTGTCTTACGCCTAAGGAAATCTTACGCATAAGGTTTTTACTACTAAGTCTTTAGTTTACGCCTAAGCTAAGCTTTTATCTCAAGTCTACGCGTAAGCTCTTACTACGCGTAAGCTTCTTGTCTACGCGTAAGCCTCTTGTCTAAGCGTAAGTGGGAATTACGCATAAGATCACAGTCTACACATAAGCTGGTTTTCTACGCTTAAGGAATTCTTCAACAAACAAAGTTTCATTCGACTACAAAGATCCATCATCTAACACAAGTTTAAAAGAAAAAAATAATAATAAAAAAAATAAAAAAATAAAATAAAAAATTGGCGGGAAAATTTGAGTAAAATTTAATTTTTAGGGGAGCTAAATGTTCAATTTTTACGCGAGATTCAAATTTTGGTTTAACTGCGAAAATTTTGGTCAAAAATTCAAATTTTTTGGCCCAAATTCGAATTTTTCGGGTCAAATTTGGCGTCAAAATTGTCAAAACTCAAAATTTTCTTTCAACCTTAAAATTGGGTTTTATAGTGAATTTCAAATTTTGGGACAGAGAATTTTTCAAAATTATTTTTGGAGGGTAATTTTGAAAATCACTATATCGGCCTTTCAAGTATGCTGACTTCACAAATCTCCTTAGCTTCCATCCACTGCTTAAAACCTTCATCACCAAACCTTGCTACTGATGATTCTGAAGATGCAGATGCATTTGTGGAATTGAAAAAACAGGGATGTTACTGACTAAGATGATGAACTCAATATTAAACAAATCCAAGAGTCAGACATCATCTAATTCCCGAAATCCAGCAGTCGTGCAAGGGGGAAGAGTCCAGCAGTCGTGCAAGGGGGAAGAGTCGATGTACAAGGAAGGAATACTCAAAGTGTTGTTGGGAATGTTGTGCTTACTTCAACTGTCGGTAATGCGGACAATGAGGTTATTGCATTGGAAAAGCAGGATGACAACAGCAGATCAGGGGAAGATATCATACCCATCTATGACACAGAGCCCAACTTTGACAAAGAACAAATGGTTGAGGAAGATATCTTACCCACCTATGACACTGACACAGAACAGATGGTTGAGGTAAAATCTAGTGTTGATCAAATTCTGCCTGCTAATGCGAAACAACAAACTGAGCAACCTGATTTCAGTAATGAAGGAGAGGTTGACCAGTGTGTTGCACAATTTCCAGACAACTGTCTTATGTCTGAGCCCTTACTTGCAAACAATTCAATTGAAACGTCAAATCAAACTCTTGAAACTGAAAACATTCTTTTCAAAAAGACCATTGCTCAATTTGAAAAAGATTTTTCAAAACTAGAGGCTCATTGCATCTCTCTTGAACTTAAAATGCAAAACAATTTTTTAAACTCTGAGCCAAATAGTAAATCTTTGAATGAACAAAGCAATCGTGTGGATACATTAGTAAATGAAAATGAGCATTTAAAGGCTCAAATTCAAGCAAAGGGGCTTGCACATGTTGCTTTACAAAACAAATTGAGAAGATTAACTGACAAGAGTGTGGATACTAATTTTGCAAAACCAACAATCTTGGGGAAATCATCTCTACAACCTTTCAGAAAACAATCAGTAGTTAGACAACCAACTGCATTTAAATCTGAGCGTTCAAAATCTTCAAAACCACGGTTTCCCGCCCAAGTTATTGAGAATAATCATTTGACAAAACGAGTCACTCTACACTCCTGGCCTATGAAAAATGCTTCTGTTTCTGTTATACTTGTTTCTGCGAAACCTCATCAAGTGGTTGTACCTAGCCAGTCTAGGATTAGTTTGAAAACAATGTCTAAACCAAGCATCAAAATGACTAACTCGAATGACTTGCATAAGAACTATGATCTAGAAAAGGCTAGGAAAAGGGCACTAATCCAAAAGGATGGAATCTTAGGTTCACGACCTGGTGTATCACCTTCGTGTGTATTACTGAACACTACTTGTAGTAGCAAACCAAAACCTAAGTGATGTGCTACGTGTGTACAAGTTTTAGATTTATAAAAGGTGAATTACCAATATTACCAATAACACATACGAGCAAGTATACTCGTCCGTTATAGCAAGATTATGAAGGTAAGTCGGGATCGTTCGCAGGGATTTGAGTGAATCTAAACACAAGTTTGAATTAACAGAGTCTATCCAAAACATATAATAAAGCAAATAGATATAATGAAATTCAGATGATTAAAAACTACACTTGCTTAAACTAGTTTCATATCATAGATTAATGTGATTGTGTTAACCTCTTAACATGTTGGTTATGATAATTAGTTGGAAGACTAATCTATTGTTCTTACAAGTTACACCTTCGTCAAGATTTTAGTTCATAAAAACAAGCATTACGTTTAACCAATCAATTCAAGATCAATTCAAGTTTCATAAGTCTACATACATAAACTTAAACACAAAAACATCCACTTGTTCATCAAATTGCTTAAGAAATGGTCAATACAAAAGGTAACCGATCATAGACAAAAGGCTACAATTGATTCTCAACAACTAATCTTACGACCATTTAGATGTTTCCAACCAATCCAATTTGACAATCAAAAAGCGTTTCTATTACAACCACACCTTAGTTCCTTTGTATAATCAAGAATAATGGGTAAAAACAATCATCCATAGACAAAATGATTATGACTAGTTGAATAACAATAAGTTCTTTCGACCCCAACGATTACTATCAATTAGCCAAACTTGATTAGCAAATGTCACTATGAAACTTTAGCACAATTGGATCTTAGAATCAACTTGAAATTGAATTAGAACATGTTAACACAATCACTAACTAATCATAGGATAATCAACATCATTTAAGCAAGTGTATAAAGAAACTAGCCACTCATAGCAAACATGAACATAAACTCAGAACTTTGAACATTAGAAGACATGATTAAAAGTCTTGCAATGCTTGGAATAAGATTACAAATGGTGTAGTAATGATTCCCAAAGTATTGGGGTAGACTTCTTGGTGATTTGGCCTCCAAATGTGGGACTTCTGGAACTCTAAACTTCCCTGGACTTCTAAGGACGAATTATGAGAGCTTAAAGCTTTGTTTTGATGAGTAGAGAGATTTGTATTTGAGGTGTGTCTCATATGCTTACAATTGGCCTCTATTTATACTAATTCCAAAGCCTAGGGTATTAATTGCTGAACTTGGGCTCCAAGGAGTAAGGAAGGGACTAGAATACACCAAGAGAAGGACCTAGAATCGTTTGGATGCAAAGGGGAAGCTTGGTGATGAAGATTTGGCAACTGCAGCTTCTCCAACCGAATCGGTTATACGACCAACCGATCCGGTTGGTCTTCTACAAAGGTGGCCAACCGATCCGGTTGCGGGTTGCGACCGATCGGTTGGTGATGGTCATAATGTTGTTTCTGGACGTTTTCCAACAGATCCGGTTACGGTTGTAACCGATCCGGCTGGATTTCCTGAGTTACGAAAACTTGATCTTTTCTTCTCTTTATCATGTAGAACTTGGTTCTTCAATCACTATGGTCTTCAAAGGTCCTTGAGATACTGATTTAGACTTACTGAAACGGGAATCTTCATTTTGCTGAACATTTCTTTATTTTCCTTCTGTTTCCCTGCACTAGGTTATAAACACTAGACAAACATCTTTTGATGCGTCTAAGTACTATAATCACGCAAATATAACCACATAACAGATATAAAAGTACACATAACACTACTAAAAACATGCACAATCTGAGCGTTATCAAATTCCCCCACACTTAAACTTTGCTTGCCCTCAAGCAAATATAGGAAAAACATCCACTGGTACAAGATCGTGATTATGAAAAATGTGATGCAAATCAACCAAGTATAAATACGAGAGAGGATTCATCAATTATGCTTTATAAAGGTGAAACATCAAGATGTTTGACAATATCCAATGATTTTCTTGCATGATTAACATTTCAAAACACCTCACGAAAAAGGAACGAAATATAATTCACTCAATCACTCATTTTAGTGGAGTAACAAGATAAATCACACTCATTGCTCAGTCATGATTATATTATTACCATAAGCTTGTACAAGAAACAAAACTCCACCGATGTGGCGTGAGCACCAAGTAAAAACATCTAAAGAGGGCTTTTATTCGGGTTATAATGATATGGCTAAGGGTTAATGGTATGGATAAGGCATGGAGATGTTTATGAAATTGGTGTTAAAATAAAAATGAAATCAAGTCTAATACCCGTGTTGCTAGCTACAAAACATTCCACGAACCAAATAAATGATTATAGCTTTGCTTTCTTCTTTTCCGCTTTCCACAGTTTTTTTTTTTTTTTTTTTTTTTTTTTTTTTTTTTTTTTTTTTTTTTTTTTTTAGCATAACATAACGCATGGCTCAATCAATCTCATAGGATGTGGTACTCATAATCATTTGAACAATCTTCACTTTCCAGGCGACTAGCAACCAACCGTTTAGACATTGATACAGGATAGGCTAAGGTTAAAAGTGTAAAATCTTTTTGTATTTTCTGGGTGAAGCAAAAATGAAAAGGATGGCTCAGAGGGTGTAACTAGGGGTATCTAGTGCTAAAAATGAGCACTACAAATGGGTCCATGTGGGTAGTTAACTAACCAATGTGGTTAGCTAATATATCATTAAATGTAAAATGGAAGGCCATTTGGGTTAAATCCTAAGGTGCCTCTTTATCACACGAATTCACTTATATCGCAAGAATGCAATCTCACTGCGGTTTGGTAATGATTTACAAGCATAAGTTCTAGAATAAATAAAATCACCGGCACACTCATAGAAAAGATCTAAGCATAAAAGATGTATGCTAATAAGAAATAGGCTCAAATCCTCACAATTTAGTGGAAAGGGTATAATATGTGCTAGCAAATGTTTATCGATCCCAGAATGGATTGCAATAGTAATCGGAACACATCTCGAAGTTTCAAATATTACCAGTTTTACCAGTGGTTTGATCCAGTTATTCTAATAGATAATCCTAAAAGTGTGAAACAACTAGATCACAAGGGCAAACAAAATTTTAAATTTAAGCATGAAAACTCTAATTTTTCCTATTCACCCCCCCACACTTAAGTTAGACATTGTCCTCAATGAAAAACGAACTTCAAAGTATAGAAATAGGAAGAATAGAGATGAAACCAGATATGTCAACGAGTTATTCAGCTTAAAATTCTTTCTTCATTCCTAGCGTCCACTGGAGAAATCATCACCTGCACACAATCTTATAAACAAACAAAAGCTTTTATTAAAGGGTGACACCCCTCCCCCCACACTTAAGTTCAACCAAAGGTTTAAACTTTGGGGAGTGACCACAGAAAATCAAAGCACACGGGTTGCCTCCCGAGAAGTGCTTGTTTTATTACCGAGTCATTAGCCTGACTCGAATCTTCCCCGAGTTAGGATACTTTGACCATACGGTTCAAATGGGGAATTTCAGCTCTTAAACATTGAGGGTATGGGATCTTTGGTTTGTACTCCACAATGGATGGGAATACATTTGATTCTTTTGGTTTGACCATGGTACAGTCTCTTTTCGTTATTTCGAACGTTTGGTCAATTTCATTAGAAATAAGGACAGTTGGCGGATCTTTTTTATTTTTCAGAGGGTCATTGGACTTTCCACTCCCAGTGAATATGGCATCCACATTCTCAAGGTGAGATGTAGGAGGTGGCTTAGTCCTTTGATTTAAAGAAACTGGATTTTGTAGCTCATACCATTTGTCTATCTTTCTTTCCAGTTCTCCATTCCAGCTGTCACCAGTGTTGTTGAACTTCTTTTCACCAATATGATTTGGAAATACATTGTATTCAGAACCTTTTAATTGAGTCATTGGGATATGCATGGTGCAATCCTCAATAAAAGGTGACACGGTTGGTGAGTTAGACATGATTTGGTTCAGATTTGGCGTGGTTGGAATGTGCTCGATCTCGTCCTCTTCGATAAATTCAACCTCACCCTTATCGTTCTCGCTTTGAATTGAGGGTGGTTTGTAGACAAATTCATGTCTCGAGTTGGAATCTGTGGTGTAAGGAGGAGATTCATCATGATGGACTTCCTGTTCCTTACTTAATATTTCTATCCTCCTCTCCAAGTCTTGGCTTATCGCTTGTTGGTTCCTTCTTCCTTGATCGACTTTATGTTCCAATTCAACCAACAGGTTCGGCATATTCTCATTGGCCTTCGTTTGACTGGCCATCCACATTCTCATCATCTCCTCCGGTGAGGTTTTAGATGCATTGAAATGTTGTGATGGATGAGGTATTGTATTCCATGACTGATATCGAGGAGATGTATGGGTTGGGTTGTGGTATGGAAAGGAGTACGAATTTCTGGAATTTTGGTGGTGATATCCTCCGTGATATCCTTCATGTTGGGCGTGGTTCGCTTCCATGGGATCACACATCGGCGTGTCATCCTCAGCATCGTATTTTGAAGCGTGGTGATTATTTCGCAGTTCCATCATCTCTCTCCGTATGCTTATGAATTGGTCATCGATGTTTGTGGAAAGAGCTTCCAATTTCTCGATCAATAAGGCATGATCGGTATTGATGTTGCTTCCACCGGCGGAAACAACAATATTCGGATTGGAATCATTCGAGAAACCACTACTTGTGAAGATAGCGTTGACATACTCGTTTCTTGTTTGTGATGGACGGTACGTTTTCTCATTTGATGGTTTTGGGTTGGATTGGGTATTACTTGGCAATGAACCAGATGGTCTAGAGGAATGTTGGTCAGAAAGTCTGCCAAACTTGTTTTCAAGATCTTGGATAGATGCTTGATGATTTTTCTGTCCTTTCTCAACTTTGGCTTTGAGATTGAAAAATTGATTTTTGATAAAATCATTTGCGGATATTTGACCAGCCACGAATTCTCTCATGGTTTTCTCGAATTCAGTTTCTTCCATCTTTTGGTCGGGATTTGGTGGTGGTGGATCGTCAGTTCGTGGTTGAGAATCACGGTTGTCATCCCTTGGTCGGCGATCTTGCCAATTTCCAGAATTTCGACCATAATAATTACTACAATATCCTCCTCCACGGTATCCTCCTTGAGCGTAATTCGCTTCTCCTTCCTTTGGTCCACCCATAGGTTTATCGTCGCACTCGGACGATGGATGATTTCCTCCACAATTGTTGCATCCGTCTTGCATTTCCTTCATTTCTTCTTTGATATCTTTGTATTGCGAGTCGATTTTTGAGGTTAACGCTTCCATTTTCTCCATGAGTTTTGAGATATCGGTGTTTTCGACAAAAGCAACGGTTTTTCGGAGAGGTTTGGTTTTGGAATCTTTGGACCAATCAAGTTTAAGAAGTACTCGATCTTCGAGTAATTGATGTGCATCGTTGGGAGTCTTATAGAGAAAAATTCCTCCAGCATCAAGGATGCCTTGAGAGATTTCATCTAGTCCATGGTAAAAGATTTGGATAATGGTTCCTTTGGATAGCCCATGTCCATGACAACTACGAAGCAAATCTTTCATTCAAAGCCAAGCTTCGACAAGTGATTCATTTGGGTTTTGGGTGAAAGCACGAATTTCTCCCATTAATTGATCAAACATGGCAGGTGGAAAGAATTGGCTTACAAAAGCTTGCTTCATCTCCTCCCAAGTATTGATGATTCCTGGTGTTAATTCATTGTACCATATTTTAGCATCTCTGGCGAGTGATGATGGGAAAAGTTTAAGTTTGATGGCATTGACATCGGTGTTGCCATAACGGAACATGCCACAAATTTCGATGAATTCGGCAATGTGCTTGTGCGGATCGGCCCGCACACGGCCATCGAATTGACGGTCTTTGATCATAGAAAGGCGATGTCCCTTCACGATGAAGTTGTCACCAAGATTGACAGCAACAATAGCACTTTCGGGGGTTGGGTTCGGTTGGTTCCCCACATGGGTTGATCGTCCGCCATCGGAAAAGGTAAATTGGTGAAAGGGTTGTAAACAACTTTGGCTTCTATGAGGTTATCAAATGTTTGGTTTGGTACTCTTGGTACACGATTTTCCAATGGTATGAAAAGTGTTCTTCTTCTTCTTCTTCTTCGAATCAAACGTTCAGGGTTGGTAAGAGGTGTAATTGGTTCTATTCCCGCTGCTCGAGTGTTCATACAATGTCCTAGAGAATCCAGGCAATATCTAAACACACAGACAAATAATGAAAACAGTTTTTCTGGGACAGATTAGGTAACCGGATCGGTTGCAGATTGCGACCGATCGGTTGGACCAGTTGATTGATGGGTAAAATTGTAACCGATTCGGTTGAGGGACAATCAGACCCGGTTAAGGTTTTTGAGAAAAAATTTTTGGTTGAATCGACCGAGGGAAATTCAAAAACTTGTTGAAACACAATCAAATCCCCGGAAGCGGCGCCAAAAACTTGATGTGCTACGTGTGTACAAGTTTTAGATTTATAAAAGGTGAATTACCAATATTACCAATAACACATACAAGCAAGTATACTCGTCCGTTATAGCAATATTATGAAGGTAAGTCGGGATCGTTCGCAGGGATTTGAGTGAATCTAAACACAAGTTTGAATTAACAGAGTCTATCCAAAACATATAATAAAGCAAATTGATATAATGAAATTCAGATGATTAAAAACTACACTTGCTTAAACTAGTTTCATATCATAGATTAATGTGATTGTGTTAACCTCTTAACATGTTGGTAATGATAATTAGTTGGAAGACTAATCTATTGTTCTTACAAGTTACACCTTCGTCAAGATTTTAGTTCATAAAAACAAGCATTACGTTTAACCAATCAATTCAAGATCAATTCAAGTTTCATAAGTCTACATACATAAACTTAAACACAAAAACATCCACTTGTTCATCAAATTGCTTAAGAAATGGTTAATAAAAAAGGTAACCGATCATAGACAAAAGGCTACAATTGATTATCAACAACTAATCTTACGACCATTTAGATGTTTCCAACCAATCCAATTTGACAATCAAAAAGCGTTTCTATTACAACCACACCTTAGTTCCTTTGTATAATCAAGAATAATGGGTAAAAACAATCATCCATAGACAAAATGATTATGACTAGTTGAATAACAATAAGTTCTTTCGACCCCAACGATTACTATCAATTAGCCAAACTAGATTAACAAATGTCACTATGAAACTTTAGCACAATTAGATCTTAGAATCAACTTGAAATTGAATTAGAACATGTTAACACAATCTCTAACTAATCATATGATAATCAACATCATTTAAGCAAGTGTATAAAGAAACTAGCCACTCATAGCAAACATGAACATAAACTCAGAACTTTGAACATTAGAAAACATGATTAAAAGTCTTACAATGCTTGGAATAAGAGTACAAATGGTGTAGTAATGATTCCCAAAGTATTGGGGTAGACTTCTTGGTGATTTGGCCTCCAAATGTGGAACTTCTGGAACTCCAAACTTCCCTGGACTTCTAAGGACGAATTATGAGAGCTTAAAGCTTTGTTTTGATGAGTAGAGAGATTTGTATTTGAGGTGTGTCTCATATGCTCACAATTGGCCTCTATTTATACTAATTCCAAAGCCTAGGGTATTAATTGCTGAACTTGGGCTCCTAGGAGTAAGGAAGGGACTAGAATACACCAAGAGAAGGACCTAAAATCGTTTGGATGCAAAGGGGAAGCTTAGTGATGAAGATTTGGCAACTGCAGCTTCTCCAACCGAATCGGTTATACGACCAACCGATCCGGTTGGTCTTCTACAAAGGTGGCCAACTGATCCGGTTGCTGGTTGCGACCGATCGGTTGGTGATGGTCATAATGTTGTTTCTGGACGTTTCCCAACCGATCCGGCTCGATTTCCTGAGTTACCGAAACTTGATCTTTTCTTCTCTTTATCTTGTAGAACTTGGTTCTTCAATCACTATGGTCTTCAAAGGTCCTTGAGATACTGATTTAGACTTACTGAAACGGGAATCTTTATTTTGCTGAACATTTCTTTATTTTACTTCCGTTTCCCTGCACTTGGTTATAAACACTAGACAAACATCTTTTGATGCGTTTAAGTACTATAATCACGCAAATATAACCAAATAACAGATATAAAACTACACATAACGCTACTAAAAACATGCACAATCTGAGCGTTATCACTAAGTTTACTCAACAAACAGTTAGAAATAAACCCGTTGATCTAAAAGTAAAATTTCAGAAACTTAATAGGTGGATCAATATAGGACGCAGACTCTTCCCAGAAGAATTTTCAACATTCCCTAGATCTAACCTTAGATGGATACCAATGGGTAGAGTTTTCAAAACTGTTGGTCTTAGGTGGATTCCTACAGGCAAGATACTGAGTAGTTGCACCAAAACAAGTGTGATACCCACAACATCCATCCCTGAGGTAGGAAAGGAAATCACCAAAATAGCATGTTCAGGTGTCAAGAAGATTATTGACACTACATCTTTATGCTTCTAACATCTGGAACCCAGTTACACTTGGGGATCCATGTCTTTTCTATCTTGTCCCCTACTATTTTTTACAGGTACAACAGCTATGGCTTCTAAGTAACACATCTTAGGACCCGTTTCTCACCGTCAAAAGTGTAATGATCCATCAGCTACTCCACCATTGTACTTAATCATCAAGAATTAGAAACATTGCTTTGCTGTATATCTTTGCTCCCGTTATCAGTCGCGTCCAACTAAAGGGAACCATTAATTTGGGACTCTGGTATCCAAAGGATTCTGGTTTTGAACTAATAGCTTTTTCAGACGCTGATCACGCAGGTTGCTTAGATTCACGAAAAAGTACTTCAGGAGCTCTACAATTTCTTGGTGATAAACTGGTGTCATGGTAATCAAAGAAGCATGATTGTACATCGCAGTCATCAACTGAAGCAGAATATGTAGCAATGTCGGCGTGTTGTGCTCAAGTCATTTGGATGAGAACACAACTCAAAGACTATGGTTACGTATTTGACAGAATCCCGATGTACTGCGACAATCGAAGTGCTATTGCGATCTCGTGCAACTCTATTCAACATTCGAAATCAAAGCACATCGATCTTCGATATCATTTCATCAAGGAGCATGTGGAAAAGGGTGCCGTTGAATTATACTTTGTGGGTACTGAATACCAACTGGCAGATCTTCTCACCAAAGTCTTAGCTCCTGCTAGGTTTACTGAGTTGGTCCACCGGATTGGTATGAGGTGTTTGACTCCAGAGGAACTAGATAAACTTTTGACACATTCTTAAAACCAGTCAAACACCAAAACCTCTTTTGTAAATATATTTCTCAAAAACAAAATAGAAAAATATAAAATCTGATAAAATCCAAAAATATTCTTCTATCTAAATTTCTTTCAAACATCGCAAGTACAAATCTTCCGTCAACACTGTGTTCTATCAAACTTTTCACAATTTTCCCGAACAAGTGTTGATGGGGAGAAAGTAAATATTTTTCAGTTTCATAAAACCTTGTACTTGCACGTTTCCAAAAATATGTTGTTTCTTCTAAAATGATGGATACGTTTCTTGTCAAATACTCTCCTCGGACTCAAATGTTTCCAAAATTCATTATTTCAAAAGTCGAGGGGGAGTATCGTTAAGTTTCTTGCCTTACAAGTGTTTTGTCTAACCTAAACGAAAGTTAAAGGATCTTGGTTGGAACCTCTTTGAGGTTGAGGGACTGAATGTGTCAACTTGGCTAATTAATTTTAACAAAATCATCCACCTAACACATTCAATGCACCACTTCATGTGCATTTACTCCTAAACCACCAAGATCAAACAGCCCAAATCAAATCTTCAAAATCCGTTCAAACTGTTCATAATTTGTAAGTTCTAAATTTTTTTGATCAAGATTCTATACAAAGATTTCAAAAATCTTTCAAATCCAACGGTTAAAACTCTTTAAACTGATTTTCGAAAATTGTTCACTCGAACGAATTGGGTGTTTATGCATAAAAGTGTTTGGATTGAAATGAGTTATGTTAAAACCTTTCTTAGTGTCTATTAAACTTGTTTCAATCATCCAAAACCATCCAGAATCTTAAATTTCATTAATTTGAATTCTAGGGTTCTTGCACTCATTTAGGGTTTTTCTATTCTGTGATATGTTATTAGGTGGTCAAGAAAGTGTTAGAATAAGTATATATGCATGTTTTGAACCTTTAAATTAGCCCAGAAACATCTAAACTGTAAGAATTTAAGTTTTAGGTTTTTTAGGGTTCATATCCCATGAATCTTCTAATTTTGTGGTGGAAATGTGTTATATCTCGTTCCATTGCACTCATATGACATCTAGGACACTCCAGAAACATTCTTGTTTGATTTGTGTAGCTATATCTCTTACGCATAGATTAAGGGTTTAGGGTTTAAGTAATTTTACGCTTAAGTCTTTCTGTGTGTATCTGATATGTTCTTATGCTTGTTTTGTGATCTAAAAGATGATTGGAATTAACTGTTATCAAGTTTTCATATTTATATTTAACAGGTTAATTATTCGTAATGTCAGAATCATTAGGTGTTCAAACCGTTATGCTTAAGGATTACTTTATGCGTAAAGGTTACGCCTAAGAGAAATCTTACGCATAAGAGGTTTACAGTGGATTACGCGTATCTTGGAAAGATATTCATAAACAAGGCTTGTTACGCATAAGCTTTACTCTTATGAGTAAAACTATACGCGTAACATCTAGCTTATTCCTACGCGTAAGCCTAAAGACTTTGAACTTGTGTTACGCGTAAGAAACTCTTACGCATAAGCTTGGTCTTACGCTTTAGCTTACTCCTACGCATAAGCTTCTTTCTTACGCATAAGTAGGGGTGTCAATCGAGTCGTGTTCGTGTTAACCTATTCGGGTTCGCTTGTTGGCGGGTTAGTATAGCCTTTACCCAAACACGACCTATTTATTAATAGTGTCAAGAAACTCAACCCTAACCCAGACTTGCATAACACGTGTAACCCATTTGTGACCCGTTTAACCCATTTAAGTAAATAGGTCAAGCAGTGAATAAAGTTGGTGGTTTGTCGATTTAACTAGTTTAAATGCAAAAAATGATATAAGGATCTAAAATATGATAAGAATAACATACAAATAACTATGCGACAATTTTATGAATTATAAGCATACATTTTCATGATATCTAAGGTATAAAATTATAATTCACTCATACTAAGTAAATAACAAAATACATTTAATCCACATCTAACATAAAAACCATATTATATATTTTATTTTTAAGATCTTATATACTTAAACGGGTTCACGGGTTGACCTATTTAATACTTACTCAACCCAAACACGACCCGTTTATTAAACGGGTTAGACGGGTTGACCCGTTTTTGACCCAAACCTGTTTAACTTCGTGTTGGGTTCGTGTCGTTTATCGTGTCGTGTCGAGAATTGCCACCCCTACGCACAAGGATCCTTGTTACACATAACCCACTGTTCACTACATTTTGGCCCGTTACGCATATGTTACTTGTTAAATGTTACGTATAAGTCACAAATACCTGATGTTTCATATAAGCTTACAAATGTTAATATGTTGTGTGTTAAGTGAATAATTGGAGTTTGAAATTTCAAAATTAACATGTTCACGTAACTTTTCACTTCAACTTCAAACAATTGGACAAATGTGACTTAGAACTTGTAACTAACATAAACATGTTACCATCAAACAAGTAATTAGATAATAATTCAGACTAAAACAAACACATTCTGTTTCCATATGTCTGTCTATTTGTCTAATGACTTTCATATCACAAAATGGCTGCAAATCAAGCAAACATCAATGCCTCAGCTGGGCTCACGATGGCAAACACATTCTCAGCTGGATACGACAAAACAATTGGCAAGAACAATCTCTGTGTCGTCTTCAACAACTTCATATGCTCAGAATCATCTTGCAGAATTGATGTGGTCATCCTTCTGCAACATCCATTCAAATACATGCTCACAAAGTCATCCTCAATCTCTGACTTCTTTCTGATGATGAGTATGATTTAATGGATGAAGAATGAAAATTTCTTAAGACATTAAAGCAAAAAAGGATGGAATTTCATGCTTCAACCTTTCCGGTTTATCAACCCGGTGGGGCAGGAGGGTCAAGCAGTAGTCCTCCACTTATGGAAGATCCATTGAAAACAACTCTCACCCCATCTGATCCGGTTAATCAACCCGGTAAGGATCAGGGTGTCACTGTCACTACAACTGTTGAAATGAAGCAACCACAACAACAACTAAAACAACCGCAAAAAGAAAAGCATGGTGAAGATGTGGAAATATATGACGAAGGAGATTACGATCATGATAAGGATGAAAGAGTCACTGATGATGATAATTTGGTGGCTGAAGAGGAAATGATGCGAAAAGAGGCTGAAAAAGCTATTAGAGCTGAAGAGGAAAAGTTAAAGAAGGAATCAGACAACTACATAGTTGACAATCCAACACACATACCTCAACAGTATTATGAATCACCTTTTGACACTTCCACCAAACCCAAATCATCATCTCAATCATCACCTCCATCAACAAAAGAAGCAACTAAGTCTACAACAAAATCTGTTAAGAAGGCAACTCCATCCAATGATTCGACAAATGGTTAAGCAGGTTTTCACCACTACACAACAAGCTACACAGCCACCACAATCTGATCAACCAAGGGTTTCAGAAACCACAACACCGATGGTGAAAACCATTGATCACTTTACATACACTGGTGGTGAGGATTACGACATACCTGAGCCCCAACCTGAACCTCAACCGAAATTTAAATCAAGTACATTACTGCACTCCCTATTTTCATACGCATCTAATCTAAGAGCGTGTTGAAGATCTCTAACTCGGGGTCGAAGCTTACCAAAAACAACTCAATCTCATCGCCCCACTCCTACACTTCAATGGAATCAATCAAGAACCTCAGTACAAAATCGTTTATAAACCAAAGTTTGGGTTTGCCTACCAAAGTGAAAATCATCACAATTGCTTCATGGCTTTCGATGAAATTCACAATATGTATGACGCCACCCTAAAGATGGTTTGAGATGGATTGGCTTATCGATTGAAGGTCATTGAGTTGGGTACAATTCAGATGGAGAGTTGGAATTCAAAGGATTGCAAGGATGTTCTTCGGTTTATCTCTAGGATTGATGAAGGGTTGATTCATCGGGATCAGATGCGATGGTTGGAAAGTTATGTGGGAGGAAGACCAAGCTTCCCGATTCAGACATACTAACGTCCTCAGAAAGTAGCTGGTCGTGTGTAATCATTGGGTACTCTCTTAACATTCTTGATTGTGATTTTGTTTGTTTGATATATTCATAATGGCTTGTGCACACATAACAGTGTACAACCCGTACTTGTCATTAAAGGACCCTGTGGTACGCTTCAGTGCCACAATCCTTATAAAAGGAGCGAAAGCTTCTTACTTTTGAGTAAAACTAATCAAAACTTTCACTTTCAAAGTTTTGCTCAAAAGAACAAGTACTTCTCCTTATGATTTTCAAAACCTCAAAAGTTAATATCACTTGTTGAGGGGGAGTATTTGATTAAACCTTTGTTCACAAAACGTTCTTCGTTGAATTCTTCCCACAAAACTTAAAATGGACATATACGATATCAAAATATCATCAAAAATAACATTTATATGCCATTTTTTAGGGGGAGAAAAATTATGTGATAAGAAATATGTTGTGAATTGCTATTGAATCTTCGTGATAAAGACTTAACCAATGAATTGACGAGCTCTTAAATGTTAGTAACTCGAAAAGACTTGTCCGGGACGGGTAATAATTTCAAGCTAGTTCGCTAGTAATGTAAATGTGTCTCGCAAAGAACTTGTCCTAGTAGAATGTACCATTCGAGAAAATCTTGGTAGACATGAACCTTGACGGGTCAAACCTCCTCACCAAGCTAGTTCACTAGTCAGTGATGTAACCGTGTCTCGCGGGGAATTGTCTATCTTGAGTTAATCAATTCAAAAGTGCGTGCTCTTCCCTCACCGTGCAGATTTCTGACAAAATACTTAAGCACGTGTGGAGGGGGAGTATTTCTGCATAATATAAAACTCTTTCAGTGGTACAAAATGTTTTTACTCATAACCACTCTGAGAGATTTTTCATGTAAATGGTTTTATGGCAACATAGGTTAGTCATGGAGTTATAAGGTGACTAAGGTTAGGAATAACCGTCCTATGATCCGCCAGAGCCGGAGGGATCTACCCAAGGACATCACCAATAGTTAGAATCTAGAAGTCCTTAGGTATGATTATTAAAAGATGGAGAAAATGAGAATCGGAGAAAGAAGGAGTTGAAGAATTAAAAAGAAAAGTAAAGAAAAGGGAGAAAAGAAATAGCCCTCCAAATTATTCAACTTAGGGCAGACACCGGGTTCAATTCATATGCTACTGGTTGTCACTGGATGACACCGGTATTGAATATTAAAGTCGTCATGGACCCAGTGACGCATGCACTAAACCTTCTTAGCCACTCAAGTTTCTCTCAACAGAAGCTTGTTTCAGTCTCACAGGGAACCCGACGTAAACTATCGGCTTTCTCTTAGAGATTGCAGGTATTGAAGAAGGAGACCCTCTCCCTAGTCTCCGCTCAGGAAAACCAAAGCGCACAATTGCGCCTAGAGCCACGAGATTCATCAAAATATCTCTTAGGTACACTTGACATTTCATCACTTATCGTTCAGCAATAAGGACGCAAGTGATACATTATCAAGTCCTACACAGATCTTAGCAATCTGTTGAGAACATTTATGAGAGGTTCACACATGTGATCCTCAGTGATTGAATGTAAACTCCTGCCAGGGGAAACATCAAACAGCCCTAACAGCAGGTCACTTCGGTAACTCCTTGTGGGTTACGCTTAGTGTGTCTCAAATGGTTTACAGTCGTTGGGTGATGCTTCGGTGTACCTCAGCGACTCACCTGAACTGTAGGTGTACTTCGGTACATCGCGTTATCTCACTTGTGGGAACCCAGTTCAGGAATAGCCTTTGTGAGAATTAGAGTCATGTTTTCACATTATGTTGTTAACACACTCGAAGTTCAAACTTATAAGCAATGGATTATTTCTAACCCATGTTTTATGTTATCTTCTTATGGATGCTCGCGGGTGGAAAAGATTGTGCAAATTCTTCACATGCTCATACCAACTACATCACAAAAGAAGTTCTCTCAATATCAAAGGTAACACAAAGTCATAATGATTCTTCATCAAATCTAAGAATCTACAAAGTTATAAAGACTCGAGAACTACTTCACATCCGGATTTCACTGTCATATGAGCGTATGAGCATGCTGGAGAAAGACGTGGAGACGCTGGAGCAACGATGTTGACCTGTAGCTGACACCAACATACTATCACTACCACCACAAAGAACAAAGATCAAATAACAAAGAAAATGAAGACGTCAAAGCTGAAATACTTCAAAGTAAACAAGATCCCTACACTGGGGAGATTGTTGGAATCAAGACACTTCTTCTCACAAAAGAAGAATGTCAGAAGACGTCAAAGCGACTATTACATTAGCACCTTCAACGTTTAAAGATCACTTTAATTATTAATCATCAACACTTAGGGGGAGTTTGTTGGAATCACTCCTAAACTAGATTACAAGTGTTAGTAATTAATATGTAATGGTTAGCTTAATTAGGCTTTTATGTTAGTAATTATGGCAAGGCTTATGTAGAAAGCCCATAAGCCTTGGCCCAAGCCCAATAAGGAAAGGAAGGGAACTAGTGTGTTGCCCTAGCTCCTTCCCTATAAATAATCTTGTAAACCTTCACTTGAAGGTTGGTTGTTCACGTTTCTATTTCACTCCAAGCATAAACCCTTCATTATTCATACGCGTGTTTGGTTAAGTGTTCATCCGATCGTCTCTTATCTCATTTCTTCATATTGATGCTTGTGTTACAAACATGGTGACCTAACAAAGAATAAGGACGTGGCACAACCAACAATAAAAGATAACTAGGGAGTAATAGTATCTAGGTAAACACATTTTTAATCATCATATGAGCACACATCAAAAAGACATAGCTACCCGTAGTATTAGATAATTAGATAGTAGAAGTACCACCCCCAAACCAATTGCCCCGAGATTTTACCTTTAGCTTTCTAAAAATCCAATAAAAGATAAATAAAAGAATCATCCTCAACCCCACCTTAGCATAATACACTTCTTGCTAGCATTCCTATTCCCCTAGAAAACGATATCAATACCCGAGGCTTACCCAATACTACACTATAACGATTAGGTTCACTGCCTAGGGTGTTGAAAAACTTGCTCGACGAAAAGGAAGTTCCTTTGACCCCAAACGCGCTTCATACGCGCATCATCCACTCAATCAACCACCACATGACCCGCCAAGAGGCCATACTCTTGGTGAATACTCTAGACCAAGCCATCAAGGCTATAGGAACACCATTGAGCTCCCACTTCAAGCTCAAACTACGGCCCTGCGATACGACACCATCCGGTTGGTGCAAAACGGATGTGCATTCCATGGACTTCGTTTCGAAGATCCTAATCAGCATCTCAAGGATTTCCTTAAAACTCGTTGACTCCATTGACCTTGATGCTACCACATGGGAGACCATGCGCTTGCGTCTCTTCCAATTCTCTCTACGGGACCAAGCTAGTAATTGGCTTGAGCGACTTCCCGCAGGATCCATCTCAAGTTGGGATGATCTCACCACTCATTTCCTCGCCCAATTTTTCCCACCGAGGAGAACTACCAAGCTAAGGAATGACAACTTGATGTTCCAACAACGTCAAGGCGAAACTCTCTACGAGGCATGGACTCGATGAAAGGACTTACTCCATAAAGTCCCTCATCATGGCATTGATCTTTGGCTTCAAGTCCAAATCTTTTTTGATCATGTAAATTTCCTCACAAAGCGATCCATTGACCGAGCAGCCGGCGGAAGGCTTAGCAATCTTGTAACACCACCAAATCTCGGTACAGCGGAAGACTTAATCAAGTGTTCGGGGCGTTACTATTGGATTGGTATCGCACACAAGTATAGCAAAAAGATAGTCATTTAACATTCAAAACCAATCCCAATTTAGTTAATCCAAACATTTAATCCAAAAGAGTAATTATTAGGCCCAAAACATAGTTTAATAAAATAGGTCCTCATAGTTTATCAGAGTCAGAAATGATCCTTGAACCCCGCCTTCTTGCCAAGCTTCCACCGATCAAGTAATCCAAACATCTCTCAAATACCTGAGAAATCATGCTAAAAGGTCAGCTTACGCTGGTGAGTTCATAGGTTTAAGTTCAACAAAATCATAGTGGACCTGTAAGAGTTGATTTGCTATGCAGGACCTAAGATAGATAAATACCGTTTGCATACCGATCCTACCCGGATCACCAATCATAACACATGTCCCGCATCCAGGGACTACTCGGGCCCAACGACTCTAGTCCAGCACTGTCGTGGCAAAATCTAGAACAATTGCCAACCCCAGACTAGGCCGATGTAGAAGTCTATTCTTAGTTAGGCACGGTTAAACCTAGACTAAGGCAACAACTACCGCACATTTATCTAAACAGTCAAGCATATAAGCAAATCCAAATAGTTTTAATGGTCCAAAAACAGCAGCATGATTCTCACCCCAAAATAGTTCAAAACGTAGTTAAAACGTAGATAAAAGTAGGGCTATGAAACACACCTCAAGCAATCAACGCAAAAATAAACACTAGCAGAAGATAACGGTATCACAACACAGCAATTATCGACTCGGAATAACCTATTAATGCAGACCAACTTTAATATATATATTCCTCAAAATCAACGTTATCTACCCCAATATGTTCCATTTCTTTATTTCCAAAAATGTCTCGTTTCACCATTTAATCCTAGAGTTTGGTATTCCTCATGTGGGTGTATCGACTCAATATGATGCCATGAATGCACTCAAACAACCAATATATAACTCAATGCGACACAATGAGACCTCTAAACGATAAGCTCCATAGTTCAATAAATTTCGCAATAAATAGTAGACCTTATCGAATTCGTCAACTCGATAAACTCATTTATTTATTCGTGTCACTTATTATCCCATAAATCAATCGTATCCTAAAGAGTCATAAGGATAAGTCACCCATTAATAAGGTTACCCAACGTACCTAGCGGGCTCTTATTAGATTCGTCAACCTAATAAGTCCACTACCCACGTGGATCCACACTATTAATGCTAGGTTATCCGTAACCCATGCACACAACGTAAGCAATTAAATACTTAAACCAATATTAAATGTCCACAATTGACATTTATTGATAAACGTGTACTCGAAACATTAATTACTTATTTATTGAGAAACATTTCCAATTTAGTCGTTAGTTTCCATTTAAAAATAGTAAATAACAAGATAAGACTTGTTATCGACATTTTTGGTACAAAAGCCCATTTATTATTTCTATTCCATAGTTTATTAGCATTTTCATATATATATATATATATATATATATATATATATATATATATATATATATATATATATATATATATATATATATATATATATATATATATATATATTTCGTCAAATTCCGATATTAATCTCATATCGTTATTCGTTTCGAGTCCACAAGCACGAGTCATAACTTTTCGGCGTTTAATCAATCAATAGTCCAAATTATACTAAAGTCCATGTTACGGTTTGTTGGAGTCAACTATTGACTAAAAAGTCAAAGTAACACCGACATAGCTCAAAGTCAACAATATATATATCAAATCTAAATTTAAAAGTCACAATATCGCAATTCAATCCCAAACCAACTTAAAACAATCTCGCCAACCAATCAATCAACCAAATGTACTCGAAACCAATGTTATGACCCTAATGGTCATGACACGGTCACGGTTAAGACCACGTGAACCAAACAAGCTCTAGAAGTTTTTCGGCTCCACGCGTCTCATCCAAACCTAACTACATCAAACAACAAGCTACCAAATCGACCCGACCCGGACCCATGGTCCATGTGGGTCTCGTACGCCTCTCATGAGCCACGTACGAGCCCTAGGTGGTTCGTACGTCCCATGTTTCACAACCAAACACAACCAATTCAATTCCACAACACCCAAATCGAATCATTCAAGCTCCAAACACTAACCAAACACAAAACCCATCATCTATCTTTACCAAAAATATGAAGCTAAACCTAAAATGCATAAACCCATCAAATTGATACACTACACATTTACCAAACACTATGTTGGATCGATGTACTCTAACCAAACTAACTTAAATAGCTTGTTAAGGTTTAACAACCTCGGATAAATCCTAAGTTATTAGCAATGAAACACTGAGCAAACTCTATTAAGTATGCGGAATTTACTTAACAAAGCTAAGAAGAATAACTTTAACTTTAAACGATTTTATTAATAACCCTAACTCTGCTAATTATGCAGACTCTTTAACAACTCTAATAATATCGAACTTCTCTAAAACTCTAATAATATCACATACATCTAATATCAATCTAGGGGTCCTTTTATAGGCTCAAGGATAACCCTAAACGATTTACAATTCTTATCCTTGTACGTCAAGTAAACAATACTTAGAAAGTTCTAGACAAACATAACTTTCTATCTTTAATCTAATACAACCGACTTTAATCTTTGCAGTACTTTGATGATAAGCAGTACTTTGACTTCTTGCAGTACTTTATCTTTCTGCAGTACTTTGTTAATCTTCAGTACTTTAATCTTCTGTATCCCAACAATCCTCCCCTAACTTGAATTCTACTTGCTTGATTTTAAGTTCCTTTGTAGATTTAGCTTTAACATCTTTATCTTCAAAGAGGAATTGTGACTTTATCTTCAGATTTTATCTTTGTAGATTCTCTGCTTATATCATCATCAAAGTAGTCTTTATCTGTGTAATTCTTTTCAGCATCAAACAACAATCTTATATCTTTTCTGCAACATTCAGCAAGCTTCATCTTTTCAGCAACATAAGACAATTTGTACATTTAATTCAGTTTAAGTTTCAGTCTATTCTCATCACTTCCAGGTAGTGTAAAATCCTATGAGAGATGAATCATTGAAAATTTAATGGATTTGAGTTCTCTTTACCAAAGCCATTAACTATGGAGTAGCCAAATGTTTTGATGTGTAAGATCATGGTACACTGATAACCATATGATTTTTAGCAAATCATCAGCTATCAATAGATTTGAGTTGTCTTTACCAAAAGCTGTACCCTTTTGGACTAGTTAGTTCTTTCATCATGGTGAACTAATTACCATATAATGGTTTTTCCACAGCCTTTACCACAAGCCATTTTCTTGTGGCTAGCCAACTCTTCACATTACTGATATGGTGAGTTGATTACCATTCAACTTATTAGCAAGTTGTCAACTAAAAACGGATTTGAAATATCTTTACCAGAGCCGTTTGCTCATGGATTAGCCAATCCTTTTGTAACCATGGTGGATTGATAACCTATCAAAACCATTTATTTCTTTTAAACTTTGTTTCAAAACATTTATTACTTAACAAAAGTTTTTCAAAATCAGTAACTGGTTTAAAAACTGCAAGCAGTACTTTGAATAAGAAAGTATTAGATAAGGAGTAGATGAGTGAGTCCTCGCTGACCTGAGCGATTTCGATCACCTAGCAGGCCTTTTATTTGATAGGTAAAGTACTGTTTGATCAACAGTACTTTGAATAAAGTACTGATATATCAAAAAAAATTAATCAATTAAAATTCATACCAGTTATTCATCATCATCAACAATTGTAGTCCATCTGATAAACAGCTTGATAACCAGACATGCTATTTCATTATCTTCTTCTACTTCCATTCCATGCTCCAGCATCCTCCTCATAAGTTTTGGTGTAAGAGGATATCTTCTATCAGCTAACATATGAATCATAATTCCATCTTCTAGCTCTAGAACATGTACTCCAGATTCTTCAAAGAATCTTCAGCTAACAATCTCCCAATTCTTCCAAATTTTAGCAGTGCTTTGTTCTTCAGTTTCCCATACAGTTGTGAGATCTCCAAGCAATACTAAACCAACTCCTTCTGATGGATTTTGTTCAAAGTAATCTCGCACCACATGATATAAATAAAATAAATCCACTCTATCTATGATGTGCAATAAATCTCATAGCCTATTGAACACTCTGAAACTTTCATCAGCTCTATGAAACATCAGATAACTTCCATCTTTGGATTCTATAACTTCAAAAGCAATAATTTGAGATCTGTTCATTTTCATCTCAGCATCATCTGTAGAATACTCAAAATCCACGATTCTTAAGTAATTCTTTAGTTCATCACTAGTATAAGATCGTAACTCAACTTTCTCTTTCTTTGATGACTGTATATCTTCAACTTCAGTTTTTCTTTTTCTTTTTCTATCTTTTTCTTTCCAAGCATCATCATCTTTATAATCCTTGATACTTTCAACACTTTTCTTATAAGCTTCCCTAACAGCATCATACAATTCTTTCATCTCCAAATAATTAAACCTCTGCAATCCTTTATACCCTTGACTTTTTAAATAAGCCATCATTGCATTTTTGTCTTTAGCTCGATTTGGTCTTCTTGGTAGAAATCTAACAGGAATAGGTGACTCTAATGGTTCATCAGCTTCAGCATTCAATTCCTCTTGCAATTTCTTAGCTGCTTCTCTATTCTGAGCTTCTTCAATTTCCTTAGCTTCTCTATCTTTAGCATTTAATTCCTCTTGAAACTTTCTAGCTGCTTCTTCATTCATAGCAACTTGAGCAACTCTTATCTAAGCTAAAGTAGGTTTCTTTTTCTTCTTTGTCTCTATTAACTTGCCTTTACCTTTATCCTTTGGATCAATAATAGCTTTAGAAACTCTTGGTTGTTCCTCTTCTTGCACTCCTGGAATGGTAACACCTCTTGGTTTCGATAAATCTTGCAAAATCTCAGCAATTGTATCATAATCACTTGCAGTGTGTATTCTTTGAGGTGTATCAGCTTCCTCTGGTATAACAGTTGTTGAAGGACCAGCTTCTTCTTTTAATACAGTAGTTGAAGGACCAGCTTCCTCTTCAAAGTCTAACACCCTTGGTGTAACCAATTCTTGTTTGTAAGTTCCAGTAAAAGCAGTACTTTGATCAGCAGTACCTTGATCATCAGTACTTTGAACTTGAACATCAATAACTTGTTCCTCAGTATCTTCAGGCTGAATATTTGTTCCTTGAACTTCAGTCCTTTCATGTTCTTCAGTATCTTGAGGTTCATTCTCCTTATGAACATCTTCTTTCAAATTCTTTTCTTCTAAATTCCTCCCCATTTGGAATGAAGATTGTTTTTGAACTTTTTGGCGCTTAGTCTTCTTAAACTGCCTTTGCTCCTTCTTTTTAGATTTGACCCAAAGACGATGATGTTGAACCAATGGCCAAACAAAATTATTAAGTCTTCGAAACTTGAGCTTCAACTTCTTAATCTGTTTAGCTTGAGTCTCAGTAGTTTTCTTTAATTTGACCAACTCCCGTGTGAGAACATAATTATCCAATATCAAACCTTCACGAGGTATAGTATGTGGATCATCTCCTTGAATTGGTGAATGTTCCTCTGGTTGTGAATCAGGAACAGATTATTGAGGAGATGGAGAAGGTGAAATTGCAACATCAGCTTGAACTTCAGTACTTTGCGAAGCAGTACCTTGTGATGCAGTACTCTGAGAAGCAGTACCTTCTGAAGCAGTACCTTCTGAAGCAGTACCTTCTCTATCTTCATCTTCTTCATCATCAGCTCGGACAGCTTGAACAACTTCCATCATAGAAGTAGTTAAGGGAGTATCCCTTCCAGTGAATAAATCACTCTTCCTAGCCATGAAAGTGAAAATCTTGGCTTGTTGTACCACAACATGTAAAAGACTTGTAGGTTTAGGGACATCTTAAAGTTGTTTATTGAGGAATACTTGAACAAATCTTGGATACATCAACCATTTTGAACCATGAGTGATGTGTGAAAGCATTCCATCCAGAATTAGCCTTGAAAAATTGAAAACACGATCAGTAGCCAATCCTACTATAGCAGATGCTATATTAGATCCAAATTGCTCCCATGATGTACTTTTAGCACTAATACAATGAAGCAACACATGCACAAAAAACTTCCAGTGAGGAGAAAATAAGGGTTTGCTGAATGTTTGTTCAGTTAAGGACCCTTCATAACCAATGTGCCCAAAAGTATCCCAAATTAGTTGCTTATCAAAACGAACAACCCCATCAGTATCTTCAAACACTAAGTCTTCTCGAATAGAGGCTTCAGTAATCTTGACATTTTTCCCAGCAACTATAGCATGAATATATTCTTCATCATTCTCCATATGAACCCTAGCAGTTTCCCAAAATTGTTGAATCCAGGGCTCAATAACATCTGGCTCTACTAAAAACGCATAACTAATTGGCGATCCAGTAAGAAAATCGATAATATCATGAAAAATTACATTCGCTTTAGTCTTGTCTAAACTCGCCACCATGTTGTGTTTGGAAACAGTAATACGACCCGCCATTGATGGTTATATGATCACAGTAAGAAATAAAACAAATAATATATGTGAAAGTGAGAGAAATATGGAAAAGATTAGGAGTTATCAATATGAGAGGGAAATTCGGAGAGTAGTTATTTATAGGTGAGATTTGAAAAATCACAGCCCGTAATAACTAAGTTACCGTTAGGGTAGTTTTCCCCTCAATATGACCGTTGGAACAATACTTTGATAAGACAAACAGCACTTTCCACGTGTACAGTACTTTCCTTTGCAGTACTTTCCAAGTAGTACTTTCAAAATAATCATTAATTTTCCATTCTCTTTCTTACAATACCAAACACTTATAAAACAGAAACATCCTCCCCTCAAGCAATGCATAGGACTATACTTACACTAAAAAGTCCTCCCCTTAAATGTAGCCCAGTAATTGATCATGCCAATACTCACCACCAAGTGATTGAATCTTGAAACATCAAAGCCTTTGGTAAGTAGATCAACTACATTATCATCTGTATGCACCTTGACAACATTAATGAGCCTATGCTCATAACAATCTCTGATAAAGTGATGCCGAATCTGAATATGCTTTGTCTTGGAATGATAAACTGGATTCTTCACAATGCAAATTGTACTCTCATTATCAATATTGATAGGAGTATTCTTGAAATTAAAACCATAATCCAAGAGTTGATTTTGCGTCCACAACACTTGACCACAAGAGCTTGCAGCAGCCACATATTCTGCTTCAGTTGATGATGTTGCTGCAATTGCTTGTTTCTTGCATTGCCATGAGACTAATCTTCTTCCAAGATATTGGCATCCACCTGTGGTTGATCTTCTGTCATAGTTATCACCTGCATAATCACTATCTGAAAAAGCTTCCAAGTAAAAAGGTGAATCCTTTGGATACCACAACCCCAACTTAGGTTGTTGTTTCAAATAACTAAAAATTCTCTTCACTGCATTCATATGAGAAAACTTTGGTGAGACTTGATATCTTGCACATAGACAAACAACAAACATAATATCAGGTCTTGATGCAGTAAGATACATAAGACATCCAATCATGGATCTGTATAACTTGACTTCAACTGGTTGTCCATCTTCATCCTTGCCCAATGAGTTGATAGATTTAATAGGTGTAGTAACAGGCTTCATGTCATCAAAATTGAACTTCTTAAGTACGTCAGATACATACTTGTCTTGACTTATGAAAATTCCTTCCTTTGACTGCTTAACTTGAAGTCCCAAAAAGAAAGTTAACTCACCCATTGAACTCATTTGAAATTCTTTCTGCATCAGCTGCTCAAACTCCTTGACCATGCACTGTTTAGTAGCTCCAAATATGATATCATCAACATAAACTTGTACTAACATGATATCCTTGTTGTCTTTCTTGATAAACAAAGTCTTATCAAAAGCTCCTCTCCTATAACCATGTTGCAATAAAAAAGTAGAAAGCCTTTCATACCAAACTCTAGGTGCCTGATGTAAGCCATACCGAGCTTTGACAACTTTGTAAACTTTGTTTGGATGTTTGGGGTCTTCAAAACCAGGAGGTTGTTTGACATATACTTCCTCTGTAATCTTGCCATATAAAAAGGCACTCTTGACATCCATTTGATAAACCTGAAATCCCATATAAGAAGCAAAAGCAATAAAGATTCGAATTGCTTCTATCCTTGCTACAGGAGCAAACACTTCATCATAATCAACTCCTTCTTCTTGTCTGTAGCCTTGTGCAACTAATCTTGCTTTGTTTTTAATAACATTCCCTCTTTCATCTCTCTTGACTCTGAACACCCATCTTGTACCAATAACCTTCTTTCCATCAGGAAGATCACACAATACCCAAACTTCTTAAAGTATGAATTGTAGCAGTTCTTCTTGCATAGCTTCAACCCAACTTTCTTTAGTCAATGCTTGAGCAATATTCTTGGGTTCCTCTTGAGAGATAAAGCAAGTAAACAGGCATGTTTGATGGTCCTTATGATTCAGCCTGTTTTGTTTATAGACAAAGCTAAGTAAAGCATAATGAGGTTTAGTAAAACTCTTAGCTTTGTGTCTTGTCATCACTCCAGAAGTAGAAGGACCAATGATTTGATCAGTAGGATGATTCTTATGAATTATTAAGTTTGGAGACTGTGGAACTCCATAGGTATCATCCAAATTAGTGAAATCAGCATCTTCATTGGAATATGAGAAAACACCTTCCACTTCAAACTACTCATCAGTATCTTCTAAGGCAGGCATAGTAGGATCATCCAAATCATCCAAAGTTCTGGAAACTGGTGCAGCAGTACTTTGGTCAAAAGTACTGTAAGAGTATTCTGCAGTATTGGTCTTTTTCTTTGCTTCTTCATAAGCTCTTCTTTGTTCATCAGTATAAGAATGTGCAAAAACATCTTGAAGAAGCATCTGATTAAGTTCTTCTTGAATAGATTGATCCTCAGCAGACAATGAGGATTTTGGCTTATCAGTACTTTTCTTTGGTTCCACAGTGATTGGTTCTTCATCAGGAACAACATCAGGACTAATATGAACTCCATGAACAACATACTGTAAATCTTCTTCATTATGTATAGGTTGATTTTCTTCTTTAACAAGTACATAGTTCATAGAAGGAGTTAAAACTTCAAGATCAAACATCCAATCAGGACCTTTACCCTTCTGATTGTCTTGATCTTCTAAAAACTCAACATGAAGACAATCTTGAACCTTCTTAGTGACTCTGTTGTACACTCTAAAGCCTTTACTGTTGGTATAATATCCTAGTAAATAACCTTCTTCTGACTTGCCATCAATTGTATTCAAAATAGTAAGAGGGCATCCAAAAGGCTTCATAAATCGAATGTTGGGTTTGTTGCCCATCAGCAACTCATAAGGTGTCTTCATCTGAGGCTTAGTAACTGATACTCTGTTAAGTACATAGCAAGTAGTACTTACAGCTTTAGCCCATAATTGAATAGGTAGTTGTGAATCTGCTAGCATGGTTCTGGCTGCTTCAATCAAAGTCCTATTCTTTCTTTCTGCAAGACCATTCTGCTGTGGTGTTCTGGCCATATTGAACTCCCTCTTAATTACTTTGTTTGCACAAAAGTCATCCATAAGCTTGTTCTTGAATTCAGTTCCATTGTCACATCTAATACCTCTAACCTTGAGTCTCAATTGGTTTTCAAGTGCTATTATGAGAGTCTGAATAGCATCAAAAGTATCATCTTTAAATCCCAAGAAAAATACCCAACTGAATCTACTGCAATCATCTATGATAACTAAGCAGTACTTCTTCTTGTTCAAACTTGTAACAGATACAGGACCAAATAGATCCATATGTAACAGCTCTAATGGTTCTCTAACAGTCCTTTCCTCAAGCTTCTTGCAGGAAGCTTTATGTTGTTTACCCTTCTTACATGCCAAACATGAGTGATCATTCTTGTAAGTCTTTGAAGGTAAACCTCTAACTAAATTTCCTTTGACCAGTTTGTTGATATTCTTGAAATTCACATGGCCCAATCTTCTATGCCACTGATGTGCTTCTTCAGATGTTGCTTTTGCCACCAAACATGTGGCTCTCCCATAAGAATGAAGACTTTTCATATCTAGACTATACACATCATTGGTTCTTGGTACTCTAAGAACTACCAAGCTATCATCAACAGACTTGAACTCAGGGGAAAGGATGAGACATTCTGTGTCAGTGAATAACACATGATGCTTTTTATCAAAGATTTGAGAAACTGACAATAAGTTGAACTTGAGCTCCTTCACATATCTAACATTCTCAAACTCTATACGCCCTGCTTTGATGGTTCCATTTCCAGTAATTCTTCCTCCATTGGGATCATTCCCAAATGCAACTCGTCCTCCACTAATAGATCAAAAATCTGACAGAATCTCCTTGTCTCCTGTCATGCTTCCAGAGCAACCACTATCCACAATAAGATGATCTTTAAGCTCCTCTTCTAGGTTGCCCTGCACAAAGATTTAGAGAGTTAGTTTCTTTTAGGAACCCAAGCCATTACTGACTTGTGTTCCCCTTGTGGAGTTACAAACTCAAATTCTTTGAGTATGTAATTCCCACTATTTTTTAAAACATGATCAAGAATTATCTTTTGATTTTTAGCATGTGGATTTTCAAAACTTTCTGGATTTTCAACAGAACTCCCTTTTGCAAATTCATTCTCTTTTTCTTGTATTATAAAAACATCTGATTCACTTTTTGTTGAAAGAACTGTTTGTCCCTCTGCAGTACTTTCTCTCTTAACCCATTCGGTTTTAACACTTGGTTCCTGTGATCTAGATTCCCTATGTAAATTATAATACCTTCTAGGTTGATAATAATGAGATCTCCTAGGGTTCCTGTTCCAAGCAGTGTTTGCAGTACCTTGTTTGAATTGAGTAGTACTTTGAGAAGGTACTGCTTGTGAAGGTACTGGTGATTTAGAAAAAGGTCTTCTCTGGTGAGGGTACCTATGGTCTGGTGAGAAATTGTTGTGATTAACCCTATTTGAATTATTCCAGATTGGTTTGTTCTCTCTAGGTTTCTGGTTGGCAGACCTATTCTTTAGAAATTTTCTAAGGTATTCTGAGTGATGTTCACAATCCTTGATTAAATGATTAGGACTAAAACACACAAAACACAGTTTTTGACCCATACTCCCAAAGTGACTTCTTCTATGTCTATGACCAAAACTATTTTTCCTTCTAGGTGAATGATTGAACCTATTTTGACCAAAGTTATCCCAAAAAGGTTTAGCAATACTGTTTTGAAAAGGTTTTCCTGAAGGTACTGCTTGTGGAGCAGTACTTTGAGTTGAAGGTACTGCTTGACTGTTGGAATCACTCCTAAACCATAATCAAGTGTTAGTAATTAATATGTAATAGTTAGCTTTATTATGGCCTTTATGTTTGTAATTAGCCTTAGGCTTGTGTAGAAGGCCCATGAGCCTAGGCCTTAGTCCATTAAGGAAAGGATGGAAACTAGGAGTGTTGCCCTAGCTTTCCTCCTATAAATACCTTATGTAAACCTTCATTTGAAGGTTGGTTGTTCAAGTTATTCTCTCTTCACATACTCTACGCGTAACCGGTCTTACTTTATCGTGTGTGTGTGTTTGGATCTTGTTCAATCGCCTTATCTCTTTCTATATTACTTGTGTTTGTAAAACTAGTGACCTAACAGTGGTATCAATAGCCTAACTAGTTGGGTGAATCGTTGTTTCTTGAAGTGGGTTTTATGGTCCTACACGTAGAACAACGTTTGATACTTTGGTTCGCTTAAAAACTCATTTTTTTACACTTTTTAATCCAATATTCTTGTACTTTCAACGTTTTAAGGTGTTAAAATACTTGTTTTTGGCAAAACGTTTCGAACTTTATGTATAGATCATTATTTTTCATCTAGTTTTTGAACGAGGGTTTCATCCTACTCGTAACCGTGTTAGAGGCTTTGGTTCATCAAGTTTCACACTTTTGTGTCTTTTGGTGTTATTGAAGCTATTTCATCACACAAAAACTGGTTTAGAAACATCTTTGGGCAAAATCAAAATTACGAGTAATCCTACGCGTAGCAAAACCCTAAAACTACGCGTAAGATTTTCCTTGGTTTGATCTTCATTTTCCTGGTTTACTCCGTGTTTTCTTGCTTGGATAAGCCTGAAAATACGTCAACTTTGGATATCTTTTGCACTGTGATAGTGTAAAAGATCATTTGGGCAAAACCCTAAAATTACGCATAAGTATAAGCTTACGCGTAGAAATCCTACGCATAAGATTTTTCTTACGCCTAAGCCTAGTCTTACGCATAAGATAATCCTACGTCTAACTTTCTACGCCTAACTTTTGTCTACGCATAACTTTAGCGTCTTTTCCATACTTACGCGTAAGCTAAATCTACGCGTAACTTCTTATTGTTACGCGTAACTTTGGTGTTTTTACGCATAAGTGCTACTTGGCTATTGTGATTTCTACGCCTAAGGATACTTCTTCATCAAAGGTTCATTCGACTACAAAGATCCATTTTTACCAACACAAGTTTTCCACATGTCTCAACCACCATACTCTAACTATTTCCCTTACACTTATCCTCAACGACAACAACAACTAAGTCCACAACATCAACAATGGAATCAACAACAAGCAATTTATCAACAACAATTTAATCAACAACATACTCCATAACTTGGTGCAATTCCCCCACCACAAATGGTTCAAACACCGCCAAGTCTTCAAGTTCAACCCTACACAAATGATTTCAATCAACATCCATCAAGGAACACTATGAAGGAACCCACTTGGTTTGCAAAGATGTGTGAAGCTTTAAGCAGCCAACAATCAATTCATGAGGCTGGATCACTTGATAGACCTCCAATGCTCACTCCAGGAAACTACAATCAATGGGTGATAAGGTTCTTTAGGTTTTGTGATCTGAAGAAGCCACATGGAAAGTTCTTAAAGAAGGTTATCTTGGAAGGTCCATTTGAGATGCCTACTGTCATTGTACCCGGAGATCCTAATGCCATTCCACCAAGAGATGAACAAACAAACATTGCTACTATTACAGATTTAAATCAAACAGAACTTCTACACTATGAAGCTAATGAGCTTGCAATGCAATATATCCTTTTAGGATTACCTAACCCAATTCTTCGAAGTGTTGATGCTCAAAAGACTGCAAAAGAAATGTGGGACCATATTCATCTTCTTATGGAAGGATCTGTACTCAATCAGGAGGATTTGGAATCCAAAATTTACTTGGCTTATGAACACTTCATGATTGAACCTGGAGAGACACTAGAGTCTTATCATCATCGATTTTCAGACATCATCAATGATTTGGATAAACACAACATCATCATGCCAAGAATTGCAGTGAATACTAAGTTCCTGAGTAGTCTTGGTCCTGAATGGGAGAAGTATGTCATTTTTCTCCGTCAAGCGAAGAATATGCATCATTCTACATATGGATTGTTGTACGATTACTTGAAGCCTCATGAGAAGGAAGTTGATCGGGAAAGGATTCTCCGTGCTCAAATTGCTCCACCTACACATCCGGAAAATCAACAACTTGCCTTATATGCTCAACAAAGTTATCCTCCTCAACAAGCAACTCAACCAACCGCCTCAGTAACACCAAACGATCAATCACAACAACCTCAACAAAATCAATTGGTTCCTTACAACAACAACAATGATCAAGCACTTCATAGTCAAACTAATGAGGAATCCGATCCGTTCGAAGCATTGCAACAGGGATTTGTTTTGATTGCTAATGCTTTTAGCCGTTATACCAACAAATCCAACAATCGTATTCGTTCCTCATCCAATACACGAAATCAGGCTGTTGTGAACAATGGACGAGTTGAAGTTCAGAATCGTGGTTATGGTCGTCAAATGAGAGGTGGTCAAGGGTTTAATGCTATGGGTAGGAATAACAACATAGCTCTAGTGGTGGAACAGGGAAATGCTCAGAATGGGTTGAATGGTCTTCGATGCTACAATTGCAATGAGAAGGGACACCTGGCTAATGCATGCCCAAAGCCAAGGACTAGGGGCAGTGCTTATTTCAAAGAGGCTCTTCTTTTAGCTCTTAAGGATGAAGCTGGTGGATCTCTCACAAACAAAGAACAGAGCTTTATGGCAGATGCAGACTCAGATGATGATATGGAGGACTTGCAGGCCAATGCAGCTGTTATGTTGATGGCTAATATGCATGAGTTACACATGAGTGAAACAGGCCCAGTGTATGACACTGATGGCTTGTCTCAGGTACCCGAACAAACCATCATCATATCTGAACTAATATCTCCGCCAATATCTGAATCCGGCACGGATCAGACTGTTCAAAATGAGTCATCTACATCTCATTCTGACGATTTTCAAGTTAACCCTGTAGTTACATTTGACGATCAAGATGACCTTATGGTTTCCTTTGATAATCAAATTGACTCCGAGGTTGTACTTGAGGATCTAAATAATGATCATGTTGTGACTCACGTTGAACAAGCTGAACTGTTGCCTCATCCAGATTTTGCTCGTTTAATTCAAGACCATCAAATCAAAATGGAGGAATGTTATGCATTAAATAAGGACTTAAAAAGCAAAAATGCACTGTTAACCAAGGATTTTGAATGCTTACAAATGCAACTCAACTTTTTCAAAACTCAAGAAAACCGTGAAAAAGGTTTTGAAGCCGCTTTTGCTAAATCTCATCAAAACGAAAAATATTTAGAGAGACAGATGCGTGATCTAGCCGCTTCGAAGAATGCTTTGTTGTCTGAAATAAAACAACTGAAACATAAACATAAAAAGCAAATTAACGCTCTCACCTTGGAAAATCAAAAAACTAAGGTTGAGTTGTTAACTTGTCAAAAACAGTTCTCCGCATACAAAAATCATTCAACGAATCGGGTAGATGACCTTCTTGAAGAAATTATCGGCTTGCAAAACAAAATCAAAGAGTTTAAAACTGTTGTTTACAAACATGGTGAATCAGTAACAACTATTGAAAAGTTTACGTTAAAACCCAATCCGAAAGGATATGGACCAAATCTAGCTGATTACAAACCAAAGCTTTCACTAAAAACATTCAAACCAAATCCTGAAGTTTCCAGTGCAGAATATAAAATTAATGATACTGTTATGAGTGTTGTTGAATATCATCGTCAAGAGGAATTAGATGCAGAAGACGAGAGTCGATCAAAATTAAAAATTGTTGTTTACAACAAACCTTTTAATTATTCAAAACCGGTCACTTTCGTCAAACCAACGGATTCTTCTAACACACCAAGGGTTATCATCAAAACACCTGAGTCTTCTAATGTTAATCCCCAACCAGATTATGCACAAACTTATGGTCCTTTACCTTCCATCAGTGAAGTAAACTCAAAACCTGAAAATCGAAAAATTCTTAGATATTTTGACATTTTCATGGCTGACCTCAAAATTTTACAACATGAGATAGAATATCATTCTGAAATCAAGATTGATCATTTTCAATCGCCTCTGGCGCGAGAACAAAGAGACATTTTTCAGAAAAATCTTTTACCTAACGTCAAAAATTTGAAAAGTTGTGCATTAGCTTGGATAAAGGATTTTCATAAGGAACTTGGAGTGATGAAGGTCGTTTTCTAGAAAACCGAAACATATATTTCTAATACTAAACGTAAAAAGAAACTGTTGAGAAAAGATGTTGATCGACTCTTGGAAGATGTGATCTGTGCTGATATCCATAATGTTGTGTTATTCTATTCTTTGCCACATGCATCTGATTATATCTCTACTGATAATGTTGACTCGATGGTAACTGTTGAGAATACTGATAATGTGCTTCAGATCGGGTCTTTAAAAGCTGAAAATAAACAATTACTTAACGAACTTTACAATGCAAAACGTCGTCTTCATTGGTGTGAAAAAGATATTCACAATCATCAACTTAGTTTTCAAAAGAAAATCGCTCAGTTGAGTGCAAAATCTTCTGATTCTAAAATTGAGCAACTGGATGATCAAAACGTGTCTTTGAAAAGTCAAATCTCAAAATATGAACAAGAACTTATAAAAGTTAAATAGGAATATGGTGTCATATTTGATTTACTCAATAAGACTCGTCATGAAGCATCAAACGAACTTAATCACTATCTTGCTCACACAAGAGAAATCATGAATTTTGCTGGTAATATTCGGTCTGAAAATCAAGATTTGATTCACACTATCTCTAAGCTAAGAGAAATGTTAGGAAAGTATGAACAACTTCCGCCAACCATCATTAAGAGATTAGCACCAGTAACACTTAGTAATCGAGAACCTAGAATCTCTACTGCCAAATCACAAGTTGCTAACATGCTTCATTCTACTGAAACAGGAATAGTTGCGTCTTTTCCAAACGTCCGCACTTCACAGCCTAGGAGCACTCAATCGAAGAATAGGAAGTTGCGACCTAAGAAAAGATCAATAAGGAATGCTAAAGTAGAAGAACACCCTAGGACTATGAATAAGACTCACGTTGCTTCCACTATAGATGTTGCGTCTGGCAAATGTAATAGAAATAGTGATGTAATGAATGCTAAACCTTTAAGCACTTTTGATATTCAGTCTGATGCACCTTGTGTTATTTGTCGTAAAAGTATGAATTCTGATTGTCATGACAAATGTGTTGCTAAAGCTATAATCTCTCATTTACGGAATCCTAAGAATCGGAATACCTCTAGGCCCACTAATCATTCTAAGTCTGTGCTTGGTAGACCGCCTTCTTTAGATTCTAAGGCAAACATTGCTGTTACTGTAGCTCCAGTTTAACCTCCTAAGAATGTAGTACCACCTAGTGCATTCACTAAGACTAAAGCAAAGAGTAGTTATAGATGGCAGAAATGGATATATAACACACTAGGATTTAAATGGATGCCTATAGTCATTAATGTGTGCATGTCTCATATATCTGCTTCGGAACCCTCTAACATTTCGGGTTCCACATCTACTTCTATTCCATCTGTGTCGTCTGTGTGTAATGCAGGTGATACAGATCATTCTCTGGATTGTTGATAGCGGATGTTCCCGACACATGACAGGCAACCTTAAACTGTTATCAAACTTTATTGCAAAGTTCATTGGCACTGTCAGGTTCGGGAATGATCACTTCGCAGCTATCATAGGCTACGGAGATTATGTCAATGGGAACATCGAAATCAGCAGGGTTTACTATGTGGAAGGCCTCGGTCATAATCTGTTCTCAGTAGGTCAGTTTTGTGATGGAGATTTGGAGGTTGCTTTCCGGGAGAAAACTTGTTTCATTCGTGATCTACAAGGAAATGACCTTATGTCTGGCTCGCGTAATTCTAGTCTCTACACTATCTCTATGCAAGACATGGTTGCTTCATCTCCCATCTGCTTACTTTCAAAGGCAACATCAACAAAATCCTGGCTATGGCACCGTCGTCTCTCACATCTAAACTTTCAAACCATCACCAACCTTGCTCGACACAAACTAGTTGAAGGTCTCCCACGATTTCGGTATTCTAAAGATCACCTTTGCTCAGCCTGTGAACAAGGGAAAAGCACTCGTGCTCATTTTCCTTCAAAGGTGGAACACAGCTCTCAACATGTGCTTCATCTTCTTCACATGGATTTGTGTGGCCCAATGCGCGTGCAAACGATCAATGGCAAATGCTACATCTTAGTAATTGTTGATGACTACTCACGATGGACTTGGGTCTACTTTCTTCGAAGCAAAGACCAAACTCCACCAATGATCATCACCTTTCTCACGAAAATACAGGTTCAGCTCCGCAACACCGTCAGGCTAATCAGAACAGACAAAGGAACTGAATTTGTTAACCAAACCCTTCGTGAATTCTATGAGAAAGTGGGAATTCAGCATCAAACATCTACTGCACGTACACCTGAACAAAACGGAGTTGTTGAAAGACGAAACCGAACGTTAGTGGAAGCTGCAAGAACAATGTTAATCAATGCTAAACTTCCAGATTACTTGTGGGCAGAAGCTGTATCTACTGCATGCTATACTCAAAACCGCTCTATAATCACAAAATGCCACAACAAAACACCTTTCGAGCTGGTCCACAACCATAAACCGAATCTCAAACACTTTCATGTATTTGGATCCCTTTGCTATCCGAATAATGATCGTGATGATTTTGGAAAACTCAAAGCCAAAGCTGACAATGGAGTCTTTATTGGATATTGTGAGAATTCTAAAGGGTACCGGATATGGAATCATCGTATAAAACAGGTTATGGAAATGATTCATGCTCATTTTGATGAACTTACGGAAATGGCTTCTAAGTATAACAGCTTAGAACCCGGTCACAACCGCTTAAACTTCCCTCAACCCCCATCATCAGCTGAACAAAGCCCCCAGCTCACTCGTCAACAAATTGAAAGGTTATTTGCTCCTCTGTTCTGCGACAATATTGATGAACGTGCTCAAGGTGTATCCAATGTTTCCGCTACACAACCTGATAATACTCTTATACCTGATACACCTGCTACAACAACTACTGTTGAAGAAGCACCTACACCAGTTGACTCCACCACAATAGTTGAACAAACCGCTTCCAACAACGATGAACCGGCTAATGATATTCTGAATGAAGTACCCCCACCTGCAGATTTTGATCCAAATGCGTTCTTCAACCCGTTTGCTAATGAGACTGCTGCACCAGATGTCGCGGAATCTTCAACAAACCATTTGAATCCTCAGAATCTGCACAATGTATACCAACATCAACCCTCTACACATCGATGGACAAAAGACCATCCTCTGGCTAATATTATTGGCAACCCGAATCAACCAGTCGTTACGAGACAACGTCTTCACACAGATGGTGAACATTGCATTTATGCACTCACTATCTGCCAATCTGAGCCTAAAAACATTTAAGACGCAATGACAAAAGATAACTGGATTGAATCCATGCAAGAAGAACTCAACCAATTCAAACGTCTTGAAGTATGGGAACTGGTTGAAAGACCAACAGGGGTCTATGTCATTGGTCTCAAATGGATTTGGAAAAACAAATTAGATGCTGAAGGGAACGTAATGCGAAACAAGTCATGTCTAGTTGCTAAGGGTTATCGTCAGGAAGAGGGTATTGACTTTGAAGAATCATTTGCTCTGGTTGCTCGTCTTGAGGCTGTTCAGATTTTTCTCGCGTTCGCGGCTCATATGAATATGACGGTCTATTAGATGGATGTCAAAACGGCGTTTCTCAATGGACAACTTAAAGAAATGGTTTATGTCACTCAACCAGATGGATTCGTTGATCTTGAGTTTCCGAACCACGTCTACAAACTGAACAAAGCTCTTTATGGTCTCAAACAAGCCCCTCGGGCATGGTAAGATAAGCTATCATCTTTCCTCATTGCTAATAATTTCACCAAAGGTTCGGTTGACCCAACTCTTTTTATACAATATCACGGGGCACATATCTTAATTGTTCAAATTTACGTGGATGACATCATTTTTGGGTCTACACATAAAAAGTTTTCAATCGCTTTTGCAAAACTAATGAAGAAAAATTTTGAAATGTCCATGATGGGTGAACTTACGTTCTTTCTAGGACTGCAATTTCATCAATCACCCCGTGGTATTTTTTTGAGTCAGTCCAAATATGCCCTTGAATTGTTAAACAAATTTGGAATGAAAACCTGTGAAACTTATGCCACACCAATGACTCATACCAAGAAGCTAGATGCTGACTTAAATGGGAAATTACTTGACCCTACAAAATACCGTAGTATTATTGGGTCTCTAATGTACCTAACAGATAGCAGACCTGATATTGTCTTTGCCGTTTATCTATGCTCCCGTTATCAGTCGCGACCAACTGAAACCCACCTCTCTGAGGCTAAAAGAATCCTCCGATACATCAAGGGAACCATTAACTTGGGGATTTGGTATCCGAAGGATTCTGGTTTTGAACTAATCGCTTTTCAGACGCTGACCACGCAGGATGCTTAGACTCAAGGAAAAGTACTTCAGGAGCTCTATAATTTCTTGGTGATAAACTGGTGTCTTGGCAATCAAAGAAGCAGGATTTTACATCGCTGTCATCAACCGAAGCAGAATATGTAGCCATGTCCGCGTGTTGTGCTCAAGTCATCTGGATGAGAACACAACTCAAAGACTATGGTTACGTATTTGACAGAATCCCGATGTACTACGACAATCGGAGTGCCATTGCGATCTCGTGCAACTCAGTTCAGCATTCGAAATCAAAGCACATCGATCTTCGCTATCATTTCATCAAGGACCACGTGGAACAGGGTACCGTTGAATTATAATTTGTGGGTACAGAATACCAATTGGCAGATCTTCTCACCAAAGCCTTGCCTCCAGCTAGGTTTAATGAGCTGATCCACCGGATTGGTATGCGGTGTTTGACTCAAGAGGAATTGGATGACCTCTTAAAACTGTCTTAAAAACCTGTCAAACACCAAAATATCTTTTGTAAATAAATTTTCCAAAAACAAAATACAAAATTATAAAACCTGATAAAAACAAAAATATTCTTCTATCTATTTTTCTTTCATTATGGCAAGTACATTTCTTCCGTCAACACTTGAATCTTTCAAAATTCAGTATTTTTTCCGATCAAGTGTTGAGGGGGAGAATTCAAAGACTTAACTGTTTCAAAACATCTGTGTACTTGCATGTTATCATATCTCGGTTGTTTCTTTTATCAATGGTGGTAAACTCTCTGGTTCAATGACACTCCTCGGACTAAAATTAATAACCTTTCATCATTATTCTTAAGTCGAGGGGGAGTGTCGTCAAATTTCTTTCTTAAAATCTTTGTTTGGTAACCAAAATAGAAGTTAAATGGCTTTGTTTGAAAAAGGAAAAGGTGGAGGGACCAAAAATGTCAAAATCTTAAAGTTATTTTAAAATAAAAACACCTCCTACCTAACATTTACTTCACATTTATTACACTTAACCTTAAACATCCTACGCCTAGAATTCTTTCAAGAAATCTGTGCTTTAGATCATCATTTTGTAAGTGTTTTCATGATCTTAACAGTAATACAAGCTAAGGTTTTGAATTTCAAGCAAATCCTTCGGCTAAAACGATTTTTACGCGTGATTATGTGTTCTACGCATAAACGTATGAACACACAATCAATGTGAGTGTGTTTGTGATTGAAAAGAATGTGTCAAAACGTGTCTTTTACATCAATGATACTATTTTTACCCTCTAAAACCACCCAGAAACACGAATTGATGATTTTTGAAAACTAGGGTTCTTGAGTCGAATTGGGTGTTTTCAAATGTGAAGAGTTTTGGTCAAAAAGATTGGTGTGTAATGTTTATATGATGATGAATTGATGATTTCCAAGCTCTATAACCACCTAGAAACTCTAAATGATTAAAAATTTGGAATGAGGGTTTAAAGTTCATAAGTTTGGGCATTTTTGATTCTCCACGATTTAGATGTTATAACTTGGTATATAGACTCTCACAACATCCTAGAACTACCAGAAATTGTTTGGTGCAAATCCCATGGCTAGAAACTATACGCGTAATTCATAACCCTTAGGGTTTTGACCTACGCATATGACTTTCTACTCATTACTATTTATCGAATGTTCATGCCATGATTTGATTTTAGAATGAATATATGTGTCAAAATTGATGTTATGATGTTTTATTTCAGGCTTGCTACTCATAAAATTCAGAATCAAGGTTGATAGTTACTCTACGCATAAGGATTACCTTACGCGTAGGCAGTTATGCGTAAGAGAAATCCTACGCGTAACTACTACGCATAAGGTTCTACAATGGGACTACGCGTATCCTGTGAAGGATATGCGTAAACAGTGACTCTACGCATAAGGTTTACTCTTACGAGTAAGCCTTACTGTTAGGAATTAGAAAATTCCATAGTGAAGAGTCGGTCACCCCAAATGTTATCTAGCTTAAGTTAGCTTGTAGACTTGTCGTTAGTTACGTTATGTATCAGTTTATTAGTTAGTTATTAGTTTAGTTTAGCGTAGTGCAACACCGTGGAGGAAGGACGGGTCTTTACCCACTGTATACCTAATCCACAGGCTGATAGGAGGTCGTTATGTTTGTAACTATAAATACCCTCTACCTCCCAAGGTAGAGGGTTGGACCTTTCATTCATCTTAATCTAACCTTCTATGTTTTCTTTCACTTTCTCTCTCTAAAAAGGCTCCCACTTTCTCTCTCTAAAACCTCTAAATAATTCGACCCATATTATTGTTTGTTATGTGTTTATGAAATCCAATATCCAACAATTGGTATCAAGAGCCATGGTTAGATCATCTCTTACATATCTTTGGATTTCTAGTGGTTTTTAGGTGGTTTTTGAGTTTGAGAAAGTTTAGTGGTTTTTGCATCATTTGGTTGATTTTGTTGTGTTAAAGTTTGGGTTTTGATTGTACTTTTGTGTTTAGGACCATCATAAGTGTTTAGGTTGTGATTTAGAAGGCTTGAATCATCGTGGCTGGGTTGTTTTTGGATTGAAAAGTGTGTTTTGGAAGTTTTTCAAGTTAGCGACTTGGGTCTCGGTGTAAGTTTCTTCGTAGCGACTTGCTTCACAATTTTGTAGCGAGTTACAGTTTTGGAGCTAGCGACTTAGACCTAGCGATTAACAGTACAAGTAGTGGACTCTCCACTACGGGTAGCGACTTGGTGGTAGCGACTTGGTCTGTAGCGAGTTGCTCTTTAGCGACTTGAATCTTTAGCGACTTGAGTAGCGAATTGCTGCCAAAATTTTGCTAGCGACTTGAGGCTTAGCGAGTTACTACTTAGCGACTTGCATTTGTCTAGTGACTTGGGTCTTTAGTGACTTGGCTGTTTAGCGACTTGGTGCTTAGCGACATGGTTCAAGGGTTATAGCGACTTGGTTGATTTTTACGAAGAAGAGGTTTGACCAAAGTTGACTTTTTACGTCAAAACTTCAAACGGCCATAACTTTTGATCCGTAACTCCGTTTTCAGTGAAATACCTATCAAAACGACCGGAACAGGCTGAAACCCACCTCTCTGAGGCTAAAAGAATCCTCTGATACATCAAGGGAACCATTAACTTGGGGATTTGGTATCCGAAGGATTCTGGTTTTGAACTAATCGCTTTTTCAGACGCTGACCACGCATGATGCTTAGACTCAAGGAAAAGTACTTCAGGAGCTCTACAATTTCTTGGTGATAAACTGGTGTCTTGGCAATCAAAGAAGCAGGATTTTACATCGCTGTCCTCAACCGAAGCAGAATATGTAGCCATGTCCGCGTGTTGTGCTCAAGTCATCTGGATGAGAACACAACTCAAAGACTATGGTTACGTATTTGACAGAATCCCGATGTACTGCGACAATCGGAGTGCCATTGCGATCTCGTGCAACTCAGTTCAGCATTCGAAATCAAAGCACATCGATCTTCGCTATCATTTCATCAAGGACCACGTGGAACAGGGTACCGTTGAATTATAATTTGTGGGTACAGAATACCAATTGGCAGATCTTCTCACCAAAGCCTTGCCTCCAGCTAGGTTTAATGAGCTGATCCACCGGATTGGTATGTGGTGTTTGACTCAAGAGGAATTGGATGACCTCTTAAAACTGTCTTAAAAACCTGTCAAACACCAAAATATCTTTTGTAAATAAATTTTCCAAAAACAAAATACAAAATTATAAAACCTGATAAAAACAAAAATATTCTTCTATCTATTTTTCTTTCATCATGGCAAGTACATTTCTTCCGTCAACACTTGAATCTTTCAAAATTCAGTATTTTTTCCGATCAAGTGTTGAGGGGGATAATTCAAAGACTTAACTGTTTCAAAACATCTGTGTACTTGCATGTTATCATATCTCGGTTGTTTCTTTTATCAATGGTGGTAAACTCTCTGGTTCAATGACACTCCTCGGACTAACATTAATAACCTTTCATCATTATTCTTAAGTCGAGGGGGAGTGTCGTCAAATTTCTTTCTTAAAATCTTTGTTTGGTAACCAAAATGGAAGTTAAATGGCTTTGTTTGAAAAAGGAAAAGGTGGAGGGACCAAAAATGTCAAAATCTTAAAGTTATTTTAAAATAAAAACACCTCCTACCTAACATTTACTTCACATTTATTACACTTAACCTTAAACATCCTACGCCTAGAATTCGTTCAAGAAATCCGTGCTTTAGATCATCATTTTGTAAGTGTTTTCATGATCTTAACAGTAATACAAGCTAAGGTTTTGAATTTCAAGCAAATCCTTCGGCTAAAATGATTGTTACGCGTGATTATGTGTTCTACGCATAAACGTATGAACACACAATCAATGTGAGTGTGTTTGTGATTGAAAAGAATGTGTCAAAACGTGTCTTTTACATCAATGATACTATTTTTACCCTCTAAAACCACCCAGAAACACGAATTGATGATTTTTGAAAACTAAGGTTCTTGAGTCGAATTGGGTGTTTTCAAATGTGAAGAGTTTTGGTCAAAAAGATTGGTGTGTAATGTTTATATGATGATGAGTTGATGATTTCCAAGCTCTATAACCACCCAGAAACTCTAAATGATTAAAAATTTAGAATGAGGGTTTAAAGTTCATAAGTTTGGGCATTTTTGATTCTCCACGATTTAGATGTTATAACTTGGTATATAGACTCTCACAACATCCTAGAACTACCAGAAATTGTTTGGTGCAAATCCCATGGCTAGAAACTATACGCGTAATTCATAACCCTTAGGGTTTTGACCTACGCATATGACTTTCTACTCATTACTGTTTATCGAATGTTCATGCCATGATTTGATTTTAGAATGAATATATGTGTCAAAATTGATGGTATGATGTTTTATTTCAGGCTTGCTACTCATAAAATTCAGAATCAAGGTTGATAGTTACTCTACGCATAAGGATTACCTTACGCGTAGGCAGTTATGCGTAAGAGAAATCCTACGCGTAACTACTACGCATAAGGTTCTACAATGGGACTACGCGTATCCTGTGAAGGATATGCGTAAACAGTGACTCTACGCATAAGGTTTACTCTTACGAGTAAGCCTTACTGTTAGGAATTAGAAAATTCCATAGTGAAGAGTCGGTGACCCCAAATGTTATCTAGCTTAAGTTAGCTCGTAGACTTGTCGTTAGTTACGTTATGTATCAGTTTATTAGTTAGTTATTAGTTTAGTTTAGCGTAGTGCAACACCGTGGAGGAAGGACGGGTCTTTACCCACTGTATACCTGATCCACAGGCCGATAGGAGGTCGTTATGTTTGTAACTATAAATACCCTCTACCTCCCAAGGTAGAGGGTTGAACCTTTCATTCATCTTAATCTAACCTTCTATGTTTTCAATCACTTTCTCTCTCTAGAAAGGCTCCCACTTTCTCTCTCTAAAACCTCTAAATAATTCGACCCATATTATTGTTTGTTATGTGTTTATGAAATCCAATATCCAAAAATTGGTATCAAGAGCCATGGTTAGATCATCTCTTACATATCTTTGGATTTCTAGTGGTTTTTAGGTGGTTTTTGAGTTTGAGAAAGTTTAGTGGTTTTTGCATCATTTGGTTGATTTCTTGTGTTAAAGTTTGGATTTTGATTGTACTTTTGTGTTTAGGACCATCATAAGTGTTTAGGTTGTGATTTAGAAGGCTTGAATCATCGTGGTTGGGTTGTTTTTGGATTGAAAAGTGTGTTTTGGAAGTTTTTCAAGTTAGCGACTTGGGTCTCGGTGTAAGTTTCTTCGTAGCGACTTGCTTCACAATTTTGTAGCGAGTTACAGTTTTGGAGCTAGCGACTTAGACCTAGCGATTAACAGTACAAGTAGTGGACTCTCCACTACGGGTAGCGACTTGGTGGTAGCGACTTGGTCTGTAGCGAGTTGCTCTTTAGCGACTTGAATCTTTAGCGACTTGAGTAGCGAATTGCTGCCAAAATTTTGCTAGCGACTTGAGGCTTAGCGAGCTACTACTTAGCGACTTGCATTTGTCTAGCGACTTGGGTCTTTAGCGACTTGGCTGTTTAGCAACTTGGTGCTTAGCGACATGGTTCAAGGGTTATAGCGACTTGGTTGATTTTTACGAAGAAGAGGTTTGACCAAAGTTGACTTTTTACGTCAAAACTTCAAACGGCCATAACTTTTGATCCGTAACTCCGTTTTCAGCGAAATACCTGTCAAAACAACCGGAACAGGCTGAATATTGTGAGGTTTCACCACAAAGTCGTGAAACGAATTTTTCGAGGCCCAAATCCTCTCCGAAAGGAAGTTATTGAGCTTTTAAGTTTTTAGACCTAAATATCTCCATAAAATCGTGCAACAACCAACCCAAATCACAACCAAACAACATCTCTGCTAATCCCACAAACAATCATAAGACCTAACACATAATTGTCTATCATTGTGTAGATCCTTCTGTCATCTTAACACATTCCATTGGTCATTGTAATACGGTTTGGTCTTGATTTTAGTAAAATCCCGCGAAAGATTCTATTTCTCGGTTTAAATCATAGACTTGTAAAATCCCGTGCATTCTACCACATCATGTCTTACTCTACTGACCCTGTGATTTCGGAGGTACTTAAATTGTATGATGTTGTGGACACCAATGATAATGTATGCTACACTGAACAATTAAAGATGATTGAATTAATCAATGATGATTTGAGTTCTTCATGCTCCGAGTCCAATGAGAAAGATTTGCACCTGTTCAGGCTACAGAATGCCATGCAAAAGGAAAGCAGCATTGAACCCTATCAACAACTTCACTCTCACCTAATGTTACTTCTACCCACAACAATGGAACGAACATGTATTGCCCTTTTCCGTCAGGACTTATCCACATTAACAGGAACGTTGTTGTTAAACCTAGAGCAATTGGAGCTACAACTTGACAAAGAGAAGGTTCATAAGGATAGTTCCAATAATGCACTTCAAGTGATCTACAAACACTTTCAGTCATTCATTAGAAGGGAATTCTCATCAGATTATGATCAAGACATGACTGAAATGTCCTTCAAGAGACACACTGGAATGGAAATTAGCGCGTTCACAGAGACACTGATCCATCTCATGGATAATATGGAGAAGTATATTGAGGAAGTTACTCAGAAAGATGATAAAGTAGATGAGAGTCGGGTACAGTTGAGAGATATTTGTGATAAGTTGAGTAATGTATCAGAAAGGTCGGGTGTTGCAGAAACAACAAAGAATGATGTAACCAGCTGCTCAGTAACTCCTGGCACACAAGAAGTGGATGATGTGATCAGAAAGGTGAATGAATGTCGGGTACAATCAATAGATTGTAGTATTGAGACCAGTAAGGCATCGGATGTTGGATCAGTTGACACTGAATACAGAGGCTCAGAGACAGATAAGCTTGAAACAGCCAGCAGTTCAGTGACTCTTGTTACACATGATATGGATGCAGATATCAGACCGATAAATGAACAGGTTTCATGTGATGAGGTAACCTTATCTTTTCAACATAGTGCATCTGCTAATGTACCTAAACAAACTGATCTCAATGCTGAACATGATTCTGATAACTGTTCCTTGGTTGAGGCTGAGTCTAATAATTTCAAAACAAATGATATGGTTGATAAAAAGTCTTTTGATGAACTTTCAAACAAACTCTCAAATCTTGAAAAACATTGCATTTCACTTGAAATTGCGATACAAAGTAAAGAAGAAAGTTTCCGAATTAACAAACCATGTAAAAATCCGGAACTTCCTGAATTCCGTGAACTTTTTGAAATGAACACTTTGAAAGCTCAGCTTCAAGACAAAGACTCAACCATCAACAATTTGAAGAAACATATTTCTAATATGCATGTGAAAAGTAATTTGGTTACAAGTAATTCTGATATTAATGCTATTGATGATATTCAAATGAGAAATGATGAATTAGCGGTTTGTGTGGCCAAATTACTAAAGGAAAATGAGTCTTTGAGAAAGCATCACATAGAACTAAGTGACTCTATCAAAGAAGCTAGAACTACATCAATGGAACAAACAAACTCTTTGATAGCTAAAATTGATGATCTCAAAGCTCAACTTCAGGAAAAGAGTTTCGCCATTGTTGCTTTAAAAAATGAGCTTAGAAAAACAACAGGGAATAGTGTGAACACTATTTTTTCAAAACCATCATACTTGGGGAAACCAGTTATTAGACAACCGAATGCGTTTAGATCTGAACGACCAAAATTTTCAAAAACGCGGTTTGCCTCCCAAGTTGATGCGAAACAAGTTTTGACAAAACCAGTCACTTCACCTCACTTGCCTAGGAAAATTGATATGAATGACTTGTATAAGAACTCTTATTTTGAAATGGCTAGAAAGAAGGCACAGAATCGTAAAGACGGAATTTTAGGTGCAAGACCTAAGA